>CM035416.1:179121178-179348678 GCA_020310875.1 Ceratopteris richardii
TGCTGAGAGTGACCGTTGGTATAGGCAGCATCGGTATGCCCCTCGTATGTTGTATTTTTTTCATTACAAGACCACCCATGTAGGGAAAAATACAAGAATATGCAATTGATAAAAGAAGTCCCACAACCCAGGACTGATAGATATGGATAATTAGACTAGAGATGATATAGGAGATCATACAATCTGGGATCATAGGTATGACGCAAGATATCCGGATTACAAGAACTCCCTTCAAGGAGATGAACTAGATACAAGAAATAACTCGAAAGGATCTCCTACTATGGATTACATGAAGAAAAGACAGGATGTCCAAGATACTAGACTACACAAGACTAGAACAAAGGGCAAGACTAGAACTAGAACTAAAACTTAGAAAATACTTACTTAGAGATCATGACTCCTTGCAATCCCAAGACTAACATTGGCAAGACTGAGTATATATGTGGCCAACCCCTCCTTATATAAGTGTTCAAGGTACATTTTTCATCAATAAATTTGACAACCAATCCAATCTTTGTTAATGGTGAAATTGACAATAGATTTTTCTCGATCCCTTGCACAAACAAAGCATATGAAAATGTGAAAGAACTACCATGAGTAGTAGTTACAATGATCTTACCAGTTCCCATGATAGGAGGATTTTTTGGTGCATGTGACAGTAGGCTCAAGTGAACTAAAGAAACTATGTTGCAAGGTAATATGATTCCTTGCCACAGGATCAAAGTACCAAACATTTAAGTTCACTTCAGACATACACTATTCATGGGAAAATGGATCATAGCTGCAAACAGTCCATTCTTCATTCTACACAAGCTTAGCAGGCTTTGGTTTAGGTGTAGAGGCCTCTACAACAACCATTCTAGCCTCTGTTTTCTTTCTCTCTTTTGCAACCAATTTTGGACAACTCTTTATGACATCATCATTTCCTTTATAGTATTTATAGAAATATTTTTGCTTTTTTGTTTTCTTCTTGTCTTTGTCTTCCTTCTTCAAAGGTGTGGCACTAGCATATTTTTGGTTACTAGTGGATGGGCTCCATTTACATTTGCCCTTCTGACTACCTAAAAAAGTTTGAGTTGCAACACACATTTTGGACCTATTCTACCTAGACTAATATTCTTGCAACAAAATAGAGACTAAATCCTAAAATGTTAAGGAATTTGGATTTCTTTTGTGAAGATCAACTACTCTTATCAAATCTTTGATCGTTATCAAAAAATTATCCATAGAATCTCCTCCATTCGTATGCTTGGTCCTTTTGCAACCAATACATGACACATCATACATGCCCTAATGGGTAATTGGTGCCATCCAACTTATCCTCAACAAGCAACATACAGAATACATCATTGCTTTCAGCCATAGCCATTGACCAAAATATCCTAATGCATAAAAATGATGATATCTTAAAAAGTTCAACAAAAATATCCTATTGAGCTCTAATAGACATGTAGCATACTTCAAGACACATGTATTGTGAACCAAAACCTGTATATATGTTTGGCACAATAGAACAAAATTTCCTACACATGCATTATGATAGTGGATTTTCAGGCTAAAACGAGCTCTGATCCATGTTTTAATCATAGTGCACTCAGCAATTTTCGTGCGATTATGAGATTGTGACTAGAGGGGTGTTGACGATGCCCTAGTTGAAGCCACAACATGCTCTTATACCAATTATTGGAGTTTGAGGTCTACATAAACATGCAAATATCTCAAGGAAGAAGACGAAGCTTGGAGCACAACACATAATACTAAATGTATTACGAAGTGAAAGCACAAAGATAAGTGACCTGTTAGGGTTATAGGCATATATACAAGCTGAGGAAAAGAACCTCCTAGAGAGGGAAAAAACTACCCCCTCCCCCTGGTCCTAAGTATGTTCTAATTGAAACATCTTCTTGCAACCAACTTTGGATGCATCTTTTGAGGTACAAAAATCCTCCTTCAGCATGAATTAACAACCTTAAGATTAACTTTTAAGAACACAAATCCCTCATCTTATCATTTAAGAATCTTCTAGATTATTTATTAAGACTGATAATTTACTAATACTTTGCAAGATTTTAATGATTATACTTTGCGAGTAGCTTGTCCAAGAGATATTATGTTCCAATCTTGTTTTCTCACTATTGAAATAAAGATATGACTTTATTGAATGAAGAAATCATACTTTGGTTCTAAATTATACCTTAGATTCATCTATGTCTAGTGGAAGACTGATGAATTGTTGTGTATTTTTATTTCTTTTAAGGTATTTCTTAACTTTAAGTATCAAAAAGAGTTATTCAAGATCGGTCTTGAATTCAAATTCCTTGGATCTTTAAGTCTTAGCAAATTTAATTAAAACTCTCAAGGTGATCTTTTTTTAGAGACTTAATGGTCTTCTTTCCACAAGTCCTTTTCAACTATAAGTTTATTCTTGAAAGTTGTCATTCCAAAGTGTACATATTTTGGGGAATATCTTTCAAGAATTGTTCATTTATTTATCAATTAATTTGGTTGATTCAAGACCAACATTATGGTCCTTCCTTTGTTCTCTCCAACTGGTTTCTTTAAATACTTTTACATACTTAAAGAAAACCTTGGAGTTCCTTGTATATTGTTTTATACTTAGATGTGAATTTATACTTACTTTGTGTAAAAATTTCCTAAGGAATCACAAACCTTATCTAATCTCGTAGTTTATATGAAAATTACCCTATTGTATTGTGAAGAATGTATATATGAACTTATAGAGTTTATCACTAAATTTTATGAAACTTCATCATCTCATCTTTATATGAATGTCTTGTTTTTAAATGACTTGCATATAGCTAGTACGGGTTGAGTTTGTTTCTAGGAGCTATCTAAATTCAACTAAAGGAAAGTTTAAATTATTTCCAATCACACTTTGAAGAGCTTATTCCCTTCAAATCAGAGTTTACTCTTTTTCAACTTCATGCTAGTTGTAATATTTGTAATACTAGAAACCCTTTTATGCATGCTTACTTAGTTCTTCCTCTTGGATGCATGCATGGTACATGTCTTTATCTTTTCAAATAAGCATATGAAAACTTTCATTCATGTAGATGCATATGCTTGCATGAAAATTCATGTGTGGATGCTATAATGGATGCAAACATTCCTTTCTTTTTGATATGCATGATTTTCATGCATTTCTTTCTTATCTTTGATGCACAAACATGGTAAAACATATATTCTTGGTCCAAAAAGATCTTAAGCTATGGAAAACTAGATGTGTGCAACAAAAGTCATTCTTTTATGCACAAGTATTCTTTTGAAAATAAATTCTTGTTGTAAACTTAATTCCAAGCACTAGAAGAGTAAAGAATTATGACTGATATGTGTGCCACTCTCCTCCCATCCATTATATCCCCTTGTATTCAAAATAGCAATGATCTAGAATGGTCTATTGCTGCCATGTGGTGATCATGCAATGCTCATCCGCATTACCATTGAATACCTTAGGATATCCCCCAAGCTTGGGACCTTAGCAATGGCTGGCCCTTGTCCCACACACACATGGAGTGGTTTCTATAGATCAATGTTTGACACTCTCTCCCCCTTCTAAAGATTATTTTGTTGATATATTTAGGTAGTGATGTGTGTGAACACACTAGGACCGCCGGGGCACTTTTTTCCCTCTTTAGGAGGTTTTTTTCCCCCGGCTTGTATATACGCCTATTGCCCTAATGGGCTACTTATCTTTGTACATTCTCTAGTAATACATTCAGTATTGTGTGTTTATGCTCCAAGCTTCTTTTTCTTCCTTGTGCTGTTTGCGTGCTTCCGTAGACGTCTAACTCCAACAATTGGTATCAGAGTGGGTCGTCGCTTCATCTAGGGCACCATCGACACTCCTCCGTTTGCAGTCTCAGAATCACACAAATTTTGGTGAGCATACTCAGCATGTTTTCGAGATCGAGACTGCTTCGCTCTGTGGTGCCGAAATCGCGATCTGAGCTCGTTTCGGCCTCCGAACGCACTATCGCAGCGCTTGTGCAGGCTATTTCGTCTTTTTGTCCCAAAGGTATATACCAGTTTCTGTTCGCCAATTTAAGCGTCTCAAAGTCTGCTATAGGTCTAGTAGAACTCGTCTGGGCAGTTCTGTTCAACTTTTTGAGATACATTCAATTTTCTGCATCAAGGTATTTTAGTCACCGGCCATGGCTGAAAGCAGTGATGTATTCCGTATGTTGGCTGTTGAGGATAAGTTGGATGGTACCAACTACCCATTATGGGCTTATATGATGCGACATGTTTTGGTTGCAAAAGGATTGTGGAACATTATGCAGGGTGTTGAAAGACGTCCTGTTACACCTGTACCGAGAGGTACTACAAATACAAGTGCTCGAGCTGATGAAGATGGTGTCGAAGATGATATTCCGGAGATTCCTGTTCGTGCTGCTGTTTCTGTTGCACCTACTGTAGAGCAAATTCGTTGGGATGGCAGAGATGCCCAGGCACATGCATTGATAACTTTTTCTGTCAAACGTGCCATTATTCCTCATATTCACTCTTGCAGAACAGCTAGGGATGCTTGGGATACACTTACCACATTGTACCAAGCTAGGAATGAGGCTCGTGTTGCTTACCTCCGAAAACAGTTGGAGAGTGAGCACATGAATGAAGGTGATTCTATGGACAGTTTCCTAACAAAGATCAAAGATTTGAAGGAACAGTTGATTTCTACTGATGAGGTTATACCAGATAGCTCACTTGTGTAGACCGTTTTGAATGGTCTTCCTGATTCATAACAAAGTTTTGCTTCTACTCTTTGGTTGATGATGAAAGGCAATCTGAATGCCTTATCATTTGAGGAGTTAGTCTCTGTTCTGTTGCAGGAAGATCAGTCCAGGCAGAATAGGTCCATTATGCGTGTTGTAGATCAAGCTTTCCTGGCTAGTCAGAAGGGCAAAGGAAAATGGAGCTCTTCTACTAGTAAGCAGAAATCTGCAAATGCTGCACATTCGAAGAACCAGGATAAAGATGAGAAGAAACTGAAAAGCAGAAATTGTTTTGCAAGTACTGTAAAGGGAATGATCATATCATAAAGAACTTTCCAAAACTGGCTGCAAAAGAGGCAAAGAAAAAGGAGGCTGGAATGGTTGTTGCAGAAGCCTCTACACCAAAAATAGAGTCTGCTAATCTTGTGCAGGAAGAAGAATGGGTGTTTACTACTATTTGCAGTTTTGACCCATCTTCTCATGAGCAGTGCATGTCTGCAGTGGAGTCAGATTTGGTACTTTGACAGTGGGGGACCAAACATATTACCTCGCAGCGCAGTTTCTTCTCTTCACTCGAGCCTGCCCCTACAGGGAATAATATCACATGTGCCAACAACTCCTCTTATCCTGTTATGGGAGTTGGTAAGATCATTCTGACTACTGCTGATGGTAGTTCTTTCACCTTGCCAGATGCTTTATTTGTGCCAGGGATCAAAAAGAGCCTGTTATCAGTTTCTGCATTAGCCAAGATTGGTTTGGTTGTGAGATTTTTTTATGATAGGTGTACAGTTCATGATCTGTCAAATGGCGATGTGATTATTACTTCTGGCATTTTATGTCGTGGGCTGTATAAGCTCATAGACTATAAAAGATCTGTTAATGATTCGGCATGTGCAGTTCATGATTCTCAGGCTATGTCAGATGCAAAGCTTTGGTCATCTGAATTTTGCTAGTTTGCTATGCCTACAGAAATCTGATATGGTGTCTTCTTTCCCCAAGCTTGAGGCACCCGGAAACCATGTATGTGAACGCTATATTTTGGGCAAAATGCAGCGTTCCTCCTTTCCAAAAGATGGTTCAGTTCGGGCTACGCAGAAATTGCAGCTTGTACATAGTGATGTCTATGGTCCTATGCAGACACCCTCTTTTGGAAATTACCTTTACTTCGTGACTTTCATTGATGATTTTTCCAGGCATGCATGGGTATATCCATTGAAGGCAAAGTCCGAAGTGTTCATGTGCTTTAAATAGTTTTTGGTTTTGGCTGAAAATCTGTCAGCATGTAAACTGGGCACCCTCCATTCTGATCGAGGGGGGGAATATATGTCTTCTGATTTTAATGCATTTCTGGCTGAACGTGGGATAAAACACCAGTGTACAGTGCCGTATACACCTCAACAGAATGGAGTTGCTGAACGAAAGAACAGGTCACTCATGGAGATGGCGAGGTGCATGGTCAAAAGTCAAGCTTTACCACATAGTTTCTGGCTTGAGGCTATCATGTGTGCAGCATATGTACTGAACAAGTGTCCCACTAAAGTGTTGCAGTCTATCACTCCATATGAGGCTTGGCATGACCGCAAGCCATTTGTTGCTCATCTGCGTGTTTTTGGTTGTTTGGCATATGCATTAGTGCCTGAGCAACATCGCAGAAAATTGGATGATAAGGCAGTAAAATGTATTTTTGTTGGGTACAGTTCTGAAAGTAAAGGCTATCGTCTGTATCATCCACAGACTAAATGCATTCTGGTTAGCTGTGATGCTGTCTTTGTGGAAGATGCTATTCAGCCATTGCTTTCATGTACTAAGGAGACATCTGTTAGCTCGAAAGACATGTATGATACGTTGATGCCTCTTTTTACAGGTGGACAATCTAGTGCTGGTCCTAATGAGGCAACTTCTCAACCTTTGCAGGTTTCATATGATGATGCAGATCATTCTATTTCTGATGCACATTTACATGATGCACTCGTTGAAGAGAGAGCTGATATTGAGCAGGCAAAAACTATGCCAAAATGGCTGGTGCAGACTTTGTGTGACAGCAAATTAGATGCACCTTTGTCATATCGTACTCGTTCAGGTGCTCATAGTGCCTCCTTTGCATCAGATTGCTATGATATGGCTGCATCTAGTCTCTATGATGAGAATGAGCCTGTTTCTTTTGATGAAGCATAGAATTCAGAAAGTTGGATGGCTGCCATGCAATCTGAATCTGATGCTATAATGAAGAATGGTACATGGTCTTTATGTGACTTGCCTCCTGGCAAGAAGGCCATTGGCACTAAGTGGGTATACAAGCTGAAGCGTAAACCTGATGGTACAGTTGACAGGTATAAGGCTAGGCTTGTTGCAAAGGGTTATGCGCAGGAAAGAGGCATTGATTTTGATGAGACCTTTGCACCTACATGCCGTATGACTACTGTTTGGAGCATTTGTGCACTTGCAGCCCATCATGGTTGGAATGTACATCAATTGGACATTAAAACATCATTTCTGAATGGTGACTTGCATGAAGAAGTGTATGTTTTTCAGCCCCGTGCCTTTGTGCAGAAAGGGCATGAAAATCAGGTGTGCAGGTTAAAGAAGGCATTATATGGTTTAAAGCAAGCACCACGTGCTTGGTATGAGAAGATACATGCCTATCTGGTTGCACATGGTTTTGTGAACAATCCAACTGAAAGCACCTTATATGTTAAGCGTGCTAATGATGTGCTTCTGATCATTGTTGTTTATGTTGATGACATGTTGCTCACTGGTCCTATTGAGAAGCATATTGCTGATTTCAAGGCTGATTTGCATGCCTCATTTGAGATGTCTGATTTGGGGCATTTGCATCACTATTTGGGCATTCAGTTTATGCAAGTTGATGGTGGAATGACTTTGTGTCAAACGAAATATATTGACACATTATTGCAGCGTTTTGGCCTTGAAGACTGTAAGCCTATTGCCACTCCTATGGAGACAGGCTTACGATTGAGTCTTCATGATGCTGGAGATGCATTTGATGTTGTTCTCTATCAGCAGGCTGTTGGATGCTTGATTTACTTATGCATTACTCGGCCAGATATTCAGTTTGTTGTCTCACAGATGAGCAGGTTTATGCATTGCCCAGGAGTCACACATTGGAAGGCGGTTAAGCGCATCTTTCACTACTTGAGTGGTACTCGGCTACTTGGGTTGTTTTATCCCAAGGGGGGATCACTACTGCCAGATTTGCATGCTTTTTCTGACTCAGATTGGGCTGGTTGCTATGACACTCGTGTGTCCACTAGTGGTTTTTGCTTCATGCTTGGTAGCTCATGTATATCTTGGTTGAGCAAGAAGCAGCCTACTGTGGCCACTTCCAGTTGTGAGGCTGAGTATAGGGCAGCTTTCACAGTGACTGTTGAGTGTGTGTGGCTCAGATGCCTTATGGCTGATTTGGGTGTTGGCCAGTCTTCTGCCACCACCATTTTCACTGATAGTCGGAGCGCATTGGCAGTTGCGAGGAACCCTGTGTTCCATGCTCGCACTAAGCACACTGAGGTGCATTACCACTATGTCAGGGAGAGGTTCTCTGCTGGGGAGATCAGCTTGGCATATGTGCCCACGCAAGAGAACATTGCAGACCTTTTCACGAAGGCTCTGCCTAGGGAGAAGTTTGAAGCTTTCCGCAAAGCTTTGGGCTTACTTCCTTTTGTTTTTCCACATAGCTTGGCACTTCCTTATACATGAGTGCCAGCTCCTTGTTCACCGCATCACACCCAGGGGGATTTGTTGATATATTTAGGTAGTGATGTGTGTGAACACACTAGGACCGCCGGGGCACTTTTTTCCCTCTTTAGGAGTTTTTTTTCCCCCGGCTTGTATATACGCCTATTGCCCTAATGGGCTTCTTATCTTTGTACGTTCTCTAGTAATATATTCAGTATTGTGTGTTTGTGCTCCAACATTATTTTTCTTCCTTGTGTTGTTTGCATGCTTCCGCAGACGTCTAACTCCAACATATTTTCCTCAATGATCAATGAGGGGAAGTGTTAAAAAATAGAGAAGCAAGGTTGTATATATTTTGCAAAAAGGATTTTTCTTCAAATAGAAGGAAAATACAAAAATGAAAAATAGAAGCATTTACTTCAGCAAGTATTCAAGACTAAAAGAGAATCAATCAAAAGTAAATCTATCAAAAGAGAATCAATCAAAAGAAAATCAAATCCAAAAACTGAACCAGAATAGAAGAGTGGTTGCTCAAAGTAGTGGAGGAGTTATGCAGAAGAGCTCTCAAATTTATCAAGCTCTGTATAGTAATTCGTATTAACAGAGTACTTTGAATATTAGTGTACTGCGATGTGAATGAGTCAATTGGGAAAATCAAGTTATAGGGCCTCTGATTAGCAGACCCCTTCCACTCCCAAGAACCCGAAAGAGTTTAAACGCACCTGTGACGGCAACGTGCGTTTAACAGTTTACATTTAAAAATAAGCTCATGAGAGGATCAATCTTGCAAAACTTTATCTTAATTTAACCATGGTTATCCAAAAAGTATATTGTAATCTAAGGTACATTTCGATTAGTTTAGGAAAACAAAGTTCATGTGGAAGACTACTCCCTAAAGTGTAATAGGAATATTCTAGACTAGTGCCAAGGGATGAACTCCTGATTGGTTAGCCATTCCCATGAGATTTTGACCCACTCAATAGTATTCCATCCTAAGTTATTTCATAATGCATCGGTTTTTATGTTTACCCGGAACCACCATCTATCAACACCTTAGAAATCTGATGATTCTTATACCAAACAGTGATGAGAGGGACAACATGATCAATTGTCAAATGAGGTTCTAGACAAATAGTTGTGGCTAAGGGTGCCAAAACATTGCCAAAAATGACATGTTGAAACTATTGTTGGACACCTAGAACCAAGGTGAGTAATTGAAATAATGGTTGAGAATCATCAATTTTGTGAGAATATCCCATGCACTGGCAGGTGTTGAATCATTAGATGGAGATTCCATACTGGACACTATCAAAGGGATCACATTCCCTTGTGATTTTGGAATTGCATTTGTGATAGGAATGGGTGTGGGAAAGATCAAAGCTTTTCCTCAGCCCATTTGCCTATCTTTGTTGTCATGCATTGTTGTTACTTAAATTCGGGTTCAAAAACAATCTTTGTTGGCTATAGAACTCATCCAGATCTAGTTTGTACAATATTACTATGCGCTTTAGACAATGTATTACCACCATATTCATCATCAGGTTTTGTGGTTCTTTCTTTTGCTTATCATATTCCTATGCATCTTTACAATGTCTTCATATATGGCCTAGTTTGCCATAGAAGTGACTATGAATAGGCATGCCATGATTTTTTGAGTTTAGGATTCCCTGATTCCATCGTGGAATACAATTATTTCCCTAATTTTAAGCTCAAAAGGAAGAGTACGATTGGCATTGTTGGTTACACAAATGTTGTGGGACATAACTAGTCCAAGGTTCACTAGTCTCTTGCACTACTGCATCTATAAATAGCCTCTTCTTTGTTATCACATTGTAAGGACATCTATCGGAAGAATGATAAATGAGCAATACTCTTGAACATAGCATAGTATACTTGATTTAAAGCACAGTTTGTAGAAATATGCCCTAGATTCTTACATTTAGTGTAGAATATCTATTTCATGAGATTGTCATTGGTCAACTTGGGTGTCTTAAAACGTTTCCTCTTTCTTATAATAAGAATTACATACTTTAGTTTAAGATAACCAGAATCATTAACAGAATACTATCAAACACCGTTCACTCTCTCACACTTATTCACCACACCTATAGATGAACAAATATTGTCCTTAGCAATTAATCACTTTGACAATAGAGCTTAAAAGTGGAGCAAGTCTAACAACAAAGTAGAGATAGAACATAATAGAGCGAGATAATATCAACACATAAGTATTAAGAACTATAGACTTTGTGTTTGACACACCACTGGCGCAAATCCACTCTACATTATGCTCATCATTTTTCCAATCCTTATATTAGGCATATCACTTTGAAGGGGTCACATCCCTATTTACACCAGTTTGGATACTATTATCTCATCTAACTATGAGTATGCAAAAATATGAATTCGTGGCCCTAACATAAGCTTACACTAAGATGGATTGGACCTTTTAAGGTAGTGGAACTTTAGTACCAAGAGTGGTACAACTATCAACATTGGAAGAAACACTTATTCCTTTAGTGAACATCTCTTGGATCCATTTGTTCCATGCTTAGAAGAAACCTATCTGGAATAATGTTAATCTAATTTATGTGGAAGTCCCTACGTTGAGATGGTGTGTGTGGGTTTTATGTGGGGGACTATAATGCATTTGATGTAATTTCTTCTAGTTATCCTTGAAAATTTTAGTAGTGTGACTAAGGATTGTTCAAGTAAAGGGTGCAAAACTTTTTCCCTATTCTTGGAGAAATTATGCATAGGAAGCCTTAGTGTTTATCATATTTTTTCACATAACCTTGTTGCAATCTTCTCACTTCATAAATCCCCAACTTATCCAAAAATCATCCCCTAACTTTGTAACCTAAACTTTTTTGTGCCAACCTTTATCCCTTTAAAGAAAATTTCTTCATAATTATTTCTTCATAATTCCTTTGAGATTTTTTGGCTGCAATATGTCTAGGAAACTTATTGAGCTTGGTAGAACAAAGTTGAATGCATGCACCATGAAGCTAATTTTTGGCTCTCCTCTTCACTCCATGTACCCTAAAGAGGAATGGCAAACGAAACTCTTAAAATAAAATAAAGAATTTTGCACACATCTTGATGCAACATCTACATCCTCCTCTCCCCTTTGTATGCTTAGTAGAAGGAAATGAATGATAGTGAAAGGAAGCATCCATGCAATAAAAGGAACTTTGCGCATTTCTCGAGGTAGCCTCCACAATCCATGAGTTTGAAAATCTCACCATGGGAATAAACGACAAATTCTCATGCCTTCCACTTGATGAAACGTAAATCAGATTAGGAGTGTCTGTTTTTAAGTTTTTGGGTTTTTGTTTTTAGGTTTCTTAATGTTACCATGAAATTTTAGAGATTCTACATGGAGTGGAAGGTATGCATTTTGAGCAGGTTCTATGTCCCAGAAGAATGTAAGTGCTATCTTTGATGTGTTAGAGAAGTGGACCAGTGATGCACCATGAAGAAAGGTGATATGTGTAATTGATGTCTGAAGTATACATCGGAAGAAGTTTCTATGAACACCATATTGATACACATTGAGACATCATAAGGAAACCATATGTGCATTGTAACATCTCATCCACAACCCACCATATCAGGAGTGAAGCACTCTAGTAGTGGAGCATTGTAGCATTGGAGTCTTGTAGTTGAGCATTCTAGTGTGCTTGTATCTATGTGATTCATTGTTTTATGACCGTGTTGGGTCTTTTTAGGTTCACCTTTGTATCGCTATTCATGGAACTGTGTATTGTAACACCCTTGTGTTGTGGTGCACCTTCCCTATCTTTTTCTCTTCTTTTCCATCTCTAATTGTTTGTATCTTCCTTGTTGTTATTCTCCTTATTTCTCTTTTGGTGCAACTTGAACAAAGGATTATGAAATCAGGATATGCACATCGCTAAGCATGTAAAAAAGAAAAGTATGGACCACAAAACAAAGTTGTTCTCCTTGACTGGTATACCAACCAAGATAGTGAGAGATTTATGAATCCATTAGCGAAGCCCACAATTTCCATACCAACTTTTTTGCTGCCAAATATATCTATGCTCATCTTTTTTAGTTCTTTTTGTGTCAATTCAAAACTTCTATTATAGTGTTAGCACTTAATCATACATGATTTCCAACTCCCTATTCATCACATTCATTTGATGGGGTACTTTTAGTGTTTTTTTCTGTTGATGTGTATCAATACCCTCAAAACTTTTGGGGTACTTTTTTTTTCCATGGCTTGAGTATACATATATAACCCTAATGGAATATTTATCTTTCTACATTCCAAAATTAGCAATAAATTCTCTTATTTTGTTTCCAAGCTTCTCTTCCTTCTTCTTTTGAATTTCAAATATAAAGTCCAGCACATTAAGCTTCAGAATAATTATTGTTATGTTTATGGTTAGGTACTTTTCACATTTATTAAGGATATAAACATATCATACACATACTCCTACAAACATACAACACATCTATGGACTTCTATATATTGGTTAGATAACCATCTCTTGCATCCTTACCATCTATGTAACTATTTAGTGTAACAGAAAAATGCATGTGTCTATTCACTAATCCCACAATATCTATGAACTTTTTCTAAATCTAGAAGATACGTACGTCATTAATGTTTTGCATTTACATAAATATTTAGCTTAATAGAAAATCATGTGTTTCTATTCTCTTAAATACATCTATTTGTAAGTTGCTCCATGTTTTATGGCCATGATGTCTATAACCATGATGACAATGTTATAATACATGGGTATGGTAAAATACAAATTAGATGCATAAATATGAATCATTTCATGAAATGAATGAATATGAACAACAAAAATATTATTGATTGAAAGAATATTTATTTGTGGGGATGGGAAATGTCTAAGGACATGAGCTACAACATTAGCTTTGCCAGGTTGATATTGAATCATAGGATGAAAATTTTGTATGAATGAAGCCCATTTAATGTGTCTCTTATAAATCAATGTTTGATTTAATAGATGTTTAACAACCTGCTAGTCTGCTTTGATTAATACTTCAGAACCCATATGGTAATGTTTCCAAATTTTTAAGCATGCACAATAGCTAAGAGTTCCTTATCATATGTACTGTAATTCTTAAGTTTCCTACTTTCAAATGCAATGGGATGATCATTTTGCATTAAGATAGTAGCTATACCTAAACCACTAGCATCTGTAACTACATGGAAAGGTTGTGCAAAATCTAGTAATTGCAAAAAAGATGCATGCAAAAGTGCATGTTTGAGTTTTTCAAAAGATTGTTGTTGTGCTAATCTCCATGCAAATTTTAACGTTTTCTTCAATAATTATATGAGTGGAAGTGCTAAATAAGAAAAACACTTTACAAACTTTCTATAGAAACTAGCTAACCCTAGAAAAGAGCCTACATCATTCACAAATTGAGGTAAAAGCCATTCTTCAATTACTTTAATTTTCTTTTGATCTATATGAACGCCTTAATTAGAAACAATATGACCTAAATATTCTGATTCTTTTTGAAAGAAATAACTCTTTTTAGTAGAAATAACTCTTTTTAGTACTAGCATAAAGTTTTTTTTTCGTGTAACAAATTGAAGATTGTTGTTAATTGATTTGCATGGTCATCATCATTCTCACTGTAGACAAGTATATCATCAAAAAAAAAAAACAAGAAGAAAAGCTTGGAACTCAACAAAAATGGTATTCATCATACGTGTAAATGTAGCAGGTGCATTGGTAAAACCAAAAGGCATTACCATGAATTTAAAGTGAACAGTTTGAGTTCTAAAGGTAGTCTTATAAATATCATTTTCTGCCATTCGTATTTGATGATACCTAGATTTAAGATCAATTTTGCTAAAGACACGTGCTCCATAAACTTTATCTAGCAAATCATCTATCCTAGGAATAGGATATCTATTTTTTATTGTGATCTTATTGAGTGCTCTATAGTCAATGCACATCCTATAAGTCTTGTTCTTCTTCTCTAATAAAAGAACAGGTGCTCCAAAGGGAGAATAAATAGTCTTGTAAGTCCTTTGTGAATTAAATCCTTAACTTGATTAGCTATTCCTTTTTTATATAAAGGTCAATCCCTATAAGGTGCCTTATGGAGAGGAGAACTACTACGAATTAAGTCTATACTAGTATGGTCAAGAGATCCCGTAGACGGTAGTAGTTTAGAAGGAAAATCAGCCATAAAACAATCCTTACAGGAATCCATTAATGAGTTATGCGCATTAGGAAGTGTATGTGTGTAATAAACTATGTTATTGACAAAAAGAATACATGAGTTATAGCCTTTCCTAAATGCATGTTTTACTTGATGTTGAAGGCAGGGAAATCTAGAAGATGAATGATTAATTTGAAATCTGAAAAATGGGTAAACGTAGATATTATCTAGTTAGATATATCTTTTGGTGTATTGGATTTTATTAAAATAAAAAGAAAAAGATGGTTATGTGGAGATAAAAAGGGACATGTCGTGAGAAGGAGAGAGAAGACGTTACAAAAGGAAGGCGCGTGACAACCGTAAACAAGAAAAGACGTTACAAAAGGAAGGCGCGCGACAACCGTAGGAGGAGAAGCTCTGCTGACAGGGATGTCTGGAGGATCGGAGAACAAGTTCTGCAGGAATCATGATGTGCGCTGTGTTTGATGGAATCTTGTGGCGCAAATCAAGTATGATTTATGAAGTTCTAAGACTTACAAAATCTGTAATTGCAGCGTATCATCAATCTAAGAAAGAAACAGAAGAATGTCTGTGAGACAAGAGTTTGTGTTTGTAACCTTCAATTTCCGATAAGTCAATGAAGAGATTCAAATTATCTGTATAACAGCGCATTGAAACTTGTGTGTCTGTGAGTGTGTGAGAAATCTGTTAACCTTCGAAATGTGCAAATTTGGAAACCTACTACGTGATTCTGAAGCCGGTAAAGTTACCGAAAATTTATTGTAAAGTTACCGGAAGGTTACCGAAATGGAAGAGTTACGGTGAACTTTCAAATATGAATCAAGTGGAGTCTCTATGAATGAAGACCAGTGCAAATGGAGAAATGAGTAATACTGATTTGCTCTATATTTAGATGTTGTGTTGAACCACTGGAACCCTCAACACAATTGGCGATCTTATTGTACGGCTGACGCAGCCTCAAGAAATGAATGAGGGGTAGGCGCAACAGTTTTGGTAAAGTATATTTTACAAGGGCACAGGCAAGAGCAGCGAACGTGGAGGCATCTTCAGACTTTTACGAGTGGTACGAGGCAGAGGAGCAAGAAGCTCTGGGAACTGAAGAGGAATAGGGGGAAACAGGTGCAGCAGAGGCAAGGTTAGTGGGCGGCATACTTGGAGCGTTATTCCTCACAGAAGCAACTATAGGGGTAAGAAGACGACTCCTATTTGACCCACTCGCAGGGGCGATCGGTCAAAGAACTAGGCGCACACCTCAATCACAGCGAATGGCTCAACCACCTCCTAATCCTAAGGTCAAAGCAGCTCATTTCAGTGGAACCTCTAAGGAGGATGTTGATTGCCATGTGGCTCAATTCGAAATAAAATGGACAGCGAATGGATATCCAACCATGTATGGTGATGATATTAAGCTTCAACAGTTTGCAACCACGTTGGAAGGACGAGCTATGAGCTGGTTCAGTCAATATGGCATTGCCCATTTTGCTACGTATGATGATTTAAAAATAGCATTCTTGCAACGATTTAGAAAACAAAAGACGCCTTCTTATGTATTAAGGAAGTTGAGGGCCATCAGACAAAAGACCATGCTAGTGGAAGACTACGCTCAGAAGTTCCGGACCCTAATGGAGAGATTGCAAGGTAATGAACGACCTACTGATGAGATGTTGGCAGGATTTACGGAGCACAATAAGACATGCGGTGGCCAGTGTGGACATTGCGAATGGCTTTGATGTATTAGTATTAGCAGCGGCGCATGTGGAAAGAAGGTTTGGACGAGCCAAAAAGAAGCAGTCTGATTCTGGCTCAAAGGTTGAATCGGATTCAGCAACGGAGTCGGGTAAGAGTTCAAGTGATTCTGACACTGACGACCATGATGATGAAATAGTGAAGAGAAAGCATCGTAAGCATAAAGCTAGGCACAGTAAAGAGGAGGAATGGATTAATAAGTTAAAGAGACATGGGTATTCTATACTAGCTCCAAAGGAAAAACGATTTTGTGATATCTGTGACAAAGAAGGACATACCACAACTCAGTGTTGGTATAACCCTAAGCATAGAGGGCAAGGTTCTTGGCAAGACAATTGGAATCTCAATGACGTAGCGGCCAATCAGGCTATTCCTATCTAAGGGCGAGGTAATTTTCAGAGACAGCAGCAAGTAAGACCTCCATGGAGAGATCAAGGGAATCAGCAAGGGAACAACCAACAAGGCAATCACCAAGGTCGACCACCAAGGGTAATGCCTTGTGGATATTGTTCGGCTCCTAATCATTGGATAGGGCCGAATTGCCCTTTGTGGGTAAAGCATCGTGAAGAAAGAGGTATACCCGTCATTCGGTATAATCAGCATAATCAACAGGGACAACATCAACAACAGGGGCAACAGGCGGCTCAGGCGAATGCCATGCTGATAGAATGGCCACAGCAAGCGGATAGAGCCCATGATGCACCCGGTACATCTGATCGAATGCATAATAACCAATGGCAGTGTGATTGTATACAATGTGGGAAAGGTAAAGAGGTTGAAGTGTTGGCGGTTACAAGATCAAGGAATAAAGGCCCTATTGATTGGCAGGAACAAAGGCAAATTCGAGGCAAGGTTTTGAAGCAGGTTCAAGAGGAGTCTCCTAATCAGGCGAAGGGTGGAGGTCAGACTGAACAACAACAGGATGTGAAATTGGTACCTCCCATAGTGGAGCGGGATAAGGCTCCGAGTCAGCTAGGTTTGGCAAATGAATGGTTTGATGAAATTATTAGCTCACCGTTATAATTGTCCTCGGATCAATTGTTATCTTTGGTACCTGTGTTTCGAGAGAAATTATTGAGAAAGCTACTTGGGTATCATGCAGAGCCCGAGATTACATCGACCCCTTCAGTCTCGGCCAATAGTATTGATCCAGCAGATGTGGATTTTGTAGTACCATTAATTCAGGTGCAGTATAACCAGCGGCGATTTGCCGAGGTGTTGCTTGATGGAGGATCAGGGGTAAACATATTACCTAAGCATATTTTTATTCAAATGGGAAGAGGGGTATTGGATCTAGCACCTTTTCAGGTAACGATGGCGGATCAAACACCAGTACAACAGGTTGGCATTCTGAAGCAACAACAATTATCATTTCCGGCATGACATTTATGGTCAATTTTATAGTTATTCGAATGTCTGAGTCTGCGTATCCGTATGAAATGTTGTTAGGGAGACCTTGGTTTCGGCTCGCCAAAGTCAAGCAGGATTGGGGTTTGAATGTAGTAATGATTACCAAAGGTAAAAAGCAACTGATGATTCCTATGCGTGGACGGAAAAATATGTGGGTACAAGAGAAAGCACTTATGGCTCAGACCATTAATTTAGCAGATGAGATTGAAGATGATGAAGAGGAAAAGTTTTTGCAAGCAAACCCAACGGTGGTGCTGGTATTAGAAGTCGATGTTGCAGGAGTGTTAAGTAAGGATCATAGTAGTGGGCCAAATACAGACGGGCCAGTTCCTGGTGAACAGGTGGCAGGTGCCCAGTTACAAAAGATATTTGATCAACGTACAGACATTCCGGTGCAGAAACAGATGGAACAACAGGAGGAAGAGATAATTGCGTGGGCAGAAAAGATGTATGATCAGAAGTATGCAGGTTCCATGCGGGTGAAGGAGGAGGAGCTTCAAGAGGTTAATTTAGGAACCGAAGCTGAACCCAAGATGGTGCAGATTGGTAAAACATTGGAAGGAAAGTTTAAGGAGGATCTTATTTGCTTGCTTAAAGAGTATGTAGATGTGTTTGCTTGGGATTATACTCAAGTGAAAGGCATAGATCCGTAGTTGCATCAACACACGATTAATTTAAAGATGGATGTAGTACTTATGGTGCAACAAAGATATAGAATGAATCCTAATTTTGCTAAACAAGTGAAGGAAGAGATTGATAAACTGTTGACAGTCGGATTTATCAAACCGGTGAATCAGGTGACTTGGCTATCTCCTATCATAGTGGTCCCCAAAAAGAATGGGAAGCTCAGAATTTGTGTTGATTATCGAAAGTTAAATGCGGCAACAGTTACATACCCGTTTCCTATGCCGTTTTGTGATGCAGTGTTGGATGGATGCAGTCGCAGGCCATGGAATGTATAGTTTTTTGGATGGATTTTCCGGTTATAATCAGATCAGTGTGGCTGAGGAGGATCAGCATAAAACAACATTTATTACAGAATTTGGCGCTTACGTGTTTACCGTCATGAGTTTTGGCTTGAAGAACGGACCGCCATCGTTTAATTATGTGGCGCATAAAGTGTTTGAACCTTATCTACAAGAATTTATGCAAGTATTTGTCGACGATTTTTCGGTCTTCGATGAAATGATTAAGCACTTATTACACCTGAAAGCATGTTTTGAAAGATGTCGGCAATTTAGGATGGTATTGAATCCATTTAAAAGTGTGATTGCGGTCAGAAGTGGTATTTTATTGGGCCATGTTATATCATAAGCAGGGATGGCTATAGATATTAAGAAAATTGAAGCTATAAGTACAGTTAAAGCACCGACCAACGTTAAAGAAGTAATGCAGTTTGTGGGCCAAATTAAGTGGCATTCCCGATACTTGAGATATTTAGCAAACATTTCCTTACCACAGACGCATTTGACCAAGAAGGATGTTCCGTTTATGTGGGCTGATGCTCAAGAGAAAGCGTTTCAGTTGTTAAAAAAGATGGTGTCAGTAGCACCCATTTTGCAACCACCCGATTGGTTAGTGCCCTTTCACATATTTGTTGATGCATCGGATGTGGCCGTAGGAGCAGTTTTGATGCAGCAGAAAGACAAAGGATGGTATAGACCTGTCTATTATGCCAGTAGAGTATTGGCTGCGGCTAAAAGAAATTATCCGGTGACGAAAAGGGAAGCTTTGGCGATGGTATATGCCCTTAACAAGTATCGACATTATTTGTTGGGCAATAAAGTAGTTTTTCATGTGGATCATCATGCTTTGGTTTATTTAATCAAGAAGCCCTTATTAACAGGCCGATTAGCCAGGTGGATGCTTTTGTTATAGGAATTTGATTTTGTGATTGTGCATACTCTAGGGAAAGAGCATGCAATGGCAGATTATTTTAGTCAATTGGAATCAGGAGAAACACCCACCGGTGCACTTGATGTATTTCCGGATGCTCACTTGTTTACGGCGCAAGTGGTAGAGGCAGATTCCTGGTATGATCAGTTATTAATTTTCCTGACGGAGGGTGTATTACCACAATATTTTACGTCTGATCAGAGGAGGAAGTTTGCTCTTAAAAGTAGGCCTTATTTGGTTATAGCAAGGGCATTATACAAAAAAGGGGTGGATCAGGTCATAAGGAGGTGTGTACCAGATTTCGAACAACCAGCTGTCTTACAGGAAGCACATTCAGGTTCACCAGGAGGTCATTTGTCAAGGGATATTACAGGCAAGAAGGTATTACAAGCTGGGTTGTGGTGGCCGACGGTGTTAAAGGATGCGCATGAGTATGCTAAAGGATGTGTGATTTGCCAAAGGTTAGGCCAACCTAATAATTTTGATCGAATGACTGATCATCCGGTATTACCACTGGATCTTTTTCAAAAATGGGGCATGGATTTTGTGGGTCCAATAAAACCTACCACTCAGCGGGGTAATCGATATATATTGGTGGCAACCGATTATTGTACGAAATAGGTGGAAGCTGTGGCATTGAAGGATAATAAGGCAACAAGTGTGGCGAAATTTCTTTATCATAATATTATGCCCAGGTTTGGGTGTCCGATTGAGTTGGTGAGTGATAGAGGTACACATTTCCTGAATGAGGTGATTTCAGAGTTAACAAGGATTCATTTAATCTTGCACAAAAAGACTACAGCCTATCATCCTCAAGCGAATGGGCAGGCAAAAAGTATGAATAAAACTTTAATGCGTATTCTTAAAAAATTAGTGCATGAAAATCAGAAAAATTGGGATTTGTTTCTTGATTCAGCCTTGTGGTCATTCAGAACAGCATTTAAAGTGACAACAGGTATGACACGTTTCCGATTGGTATATGGATTGGAGGCAGTAGTACCTATGGAGTTTGTAGTTCCAAGTTTGCGGATTACGACAGAGAAAATGTCACCAGAGCTATCGGTTAAACACAGGAGTAAATATCTTTTACAGATTGAGGAGGATCGTTTGATAAGTGCATATATTACGGAGGTGATTCAAAGGCGGAGACAAGCCTGGGTAAATAAGAATGTGAAGTTTAAGTTATTCAAAGAAGGCGATTGGGTGATGGTGTATAATTCTAAGCTAGGACCCCATCCAGGAAAGCTTACATTGAGATATAGGGGCCCATATCAGATTGTGCAAGATTTGGGTCAAGGCACTTTTCGAGTGGCAGATGTGTTGGGCACATGGATGGACAAGCCAATAAATGGATTTAGGCTGAAATTATTTCAAGGGAAGCCGCCACATTTGGATTGGTTATCTGCTAATGTGGTGCAAGTCGTTCATAATCCAAAACAACACTTCAGCAATGTTTGTGATCATCGCAGTAAAAGAGTTTATTTCTCTACATTTTTATCTGTGGTACAGTGTTTTTTGACCTCGTGTTGGTTCAAAACTACATTAAGTAAATTTTTACGATTACAACGGAGACTTGGTTTACAGTTGCAATTCAACAGTGTGCTAGGGGTTAGCCCAGGGCCAATGATGGATAAGGAAGCGTTGCTGAATCAAGGTGTACAAACTAAAGAACATTCTGGGTCTGCAAGTAATGAGGTGTTGGGAATAAGTATACTACGTATTACTAGTCAGCAGACCTGTAAGGAGCAAAGACATCGAGGGGAATATGAAAAGAAAGCTATTATTCAATCAATTATTATCTCGCAAAATACAATTTGTCAGAATTGGATGATTGGAAGTTTGTGCATTACAAAATGTAGTATTGAGGAATTTAAATATCAATTTTTTATTCTGGAAGTACTCATGAGTGTTCAGTTCCATGATTCTTCTAGCATGTGTAGAAGATTTGTTAAGTGGGTTATGGATATGCGGGGCAACCGACTGATGATGATTTTTACGGTATTCTATACTACAATATTATTGTGTTGTATGAAGTGGTACGTGCATAAGTACGTCTATCATTGCAGTCAGTGGCAGTTCAAGCATTCGCACTTATGGAACGAATATTTTCAGTTCTACTTAATGGCTTTCAGGATAATACTTTTTCCTGCGTTTTCTGTGTTGGTGCCTGAATCAGGAGTCATGAGAGGGTGTATGAGAAAGAGAGGAGTTGTAGTGCGAAAGGAAGAAACTACAACGAAGGAGAGTGATAGTTCGTTACAGGAGGATGAAGATGAAATATCAACGCCATCTGCAACGACTAAGGTTGTGCAAACGTCTATGGAGCCATTCACAGACTTTAAAGTGGAAGTTGATACACAGTCTGCTCTGAATGAGAATTGGCTCAGAAGGATTGGGTTATTTTAGTTCGCTACAGGCAATTATTATGCAGAGAGCCAGCTGGACATCATTCGGAAAACGAAGGGTCAATTAGCACTTCAGGTAAAATTTTCACCGGAATTAGTTGCAGAAATATTTCAATTGCCTATGTACAATGATGTAGTCATTCCAAAATGTTCAGAGGAGGCTTTGAAGAAAGACTTTGGACCCAGAGAAGGAGGACGGTAGTACTACATGATGAAGAACGCAAGTTATGTTCGAAGGGAGCAGTTAAAATGGTATTTGGAAAGGTTGTGTTTTATCATTAAATATGATTCTATGTCCAGGGAGAATTTTGCACCTCTAGCTTATGTAGAGGCAGGTGGAAAAGTAAGTTGGGCTCATTGGGTGTATGATCACCTACATAGTGAGATCTTTGTTAGTGATAGGCATAAAACGCAATCAAAGAGTAGGCTATCAACATATTTAGCCGCATTATTCGAGTTCGTGCAGCTAGTTGAAGGTGAGAAGATAGTGTGGCCCAAGGAGATAAATTTTCGTAGTCATCAAATAATGAGTCGAGAGCAGCAACATCTAGTAGTGAAAGAGGTAATGGATAGACCTTCAGAGACGTGTGAAGATCTTCTCTGCGCAGGTTATATTGCACAAGAGCTGAAACCGGTTAGAAAGACGGTTCAACCTGATGTACGAGAAGCAGGGATACAGGAGGATATTTTCTTGCAGGTGCCAGATGGTGTTGAACAGCCGAAAGCATTTAGAACAGTTTTTAAGTTGTCTAGAAAGAGAAGAAGGGAGGAACAGCTACAAGCAGTAGGTGAGAAAATGTCGAAGGATGTTAACATTTCAGATTATGATGTATCAAGAATGAAGAAGAGGTTGCACGAAATTTCTGATTTCTTAGTTTTGCAAGAAGAAAGATTGTATTGGCATGAGCAAACAAAAATACTTGTTAATGTGGATGATTATCAGTCTTTGCAGGAGAAGACTAAAACACTTCAAGAAGCGTTGGATGGGAAGGAACGAATGTTGGAGGAATTGCAAAAGGACAAGATGCAATATGTGATAGAGTTGTCTAGTATAAAGCAGTCTATGCACAAATTTGAAGAATGGCAGAAGTCTGGTGCAAGCACAAATTCAAAAAGAGATGGTGGATTTTTCAGTATTAAATGCTACTTTACAGGAGGAACAAGTGATTCTTCATTCGAGAATACAAGTTTTGCAGGAGTTGGAAAAGCAGACGTTAGCAGATGAAGATGTGGAATTAGATGCTACATTAATGACAAGGTCGGATATAGGAATATTGAAGCAGCAACTCCATAAGTATGTTCAGAACATTTGGAATGTTTTCCAAAGTCGTTGGCTCAGTATGTTTAAGCTTCAGCATGAACACGTCCAGACGTGCTTTGTGTCCAAGTATGAGAAAGATTTAGTATGTGTAATTACAAAGTGTAGCTCAATGATGAGTAGCACCTCCCTTAATGTCAATCCGGGAAGACGTGAGGATGGTATGAAGACCTCGAGCAAGTGGCGGCACAAGTGCGTGAGTGAGAAGCACACAAGCATGCACACACATACACACACACGCGCACACACGGCAAGACAAAGAGAGAGAATCAATGGAGTTCTTTAGATTACTTTCATAAGCTCTTACAAGTTCGTTTCTATTACAATCTAACCTCAAAAATGAGCTCTCTAGCTCTTTTTATAGTTTTTGACTAGCTTTTGGCCCTGTCCAGACCTAGTGTCCGGCCTAGTTAAAAATTAGGTTCCAGGGCTTATTTGAGGGCTCAAACGAAGTCTAAAAATTATGAAATTTGGTACGATGGTACTTCTAATACTCCTCAAGCTCGAGGACTCCTCGGCTTGCACAAAATGGAGTCTAATCTACCAAAAACGGGATTTACAATGTTTGTGTAGTGATTAAAATCACTTGGGTTGTACATAATCTATGGGAAAAAATGATCTGGCCTTGTTGCCGTATTGTGCATGACTCCTTTGTTGCTTTGTATGCCAACACTCCCCCCTTCCTAGCGTCTGTCGCCCCTGACAAACCTTTGTTCGCGCGGGTGGTCGATGTAATATTGGATGACATTGGTGGCCAGTTCATGTTCTCCTATCCTTAAGCCTCTTGCTAGATCGGCTTCCAATGCCTCCCAATTTATTGCACCGGGGGTTTCTGGTTGCGGGGTGGTGTAGTACTCTGAATACATTGCTTGTTCACAAGCAAACAGTTGAAGCAGATGTGTCGGCTTTGGTGCGAAAATCTCCGAGTGGTACTCCCAGAAACCTGATCTGAACATTTCTTCGAAGGTCTGTTTGTAGCAGGCGGGGAGGTACTTGATGCGTGCATGCCAAGCGTAAGCCACACGGATACTGGGGGTGGTGCTCATGTCATACATCAAGTCGTAATTTCCATTGCTAAACCCCGGAAGACGTACCTGTGGTGCGGCTGCATTTCTAAAGGTCTTCAGCACTACTTGCATCATATCTAAGATTTTAAGCATCATTTGCGCTGCTACATCTTGCATGGGCTTCAAGCGCGGCATCCAGTGGCGAATGGTCCCCATCATATATGCTACCGATGGTGGTCCTTGTGGTGGTGCGATGTACTGGTAGTTCAGCCATTCCTTGCATTGCGCATTGTTCTGTACCTTGATATTAAATGCCTTCCACGACCTGCGGCGGGGGACTGGACCGTAGCATGGGTTGTACAGGAGGTGCAACGGCGCGTTGTTCCATGTGCGTAGCATTTCTGGATAAGTCTCTAAAAGTTTCTGCCGCCATGTTGGTTGACGAATCTTGCCTTTTCGCACCTCTGGAGGAAGGTCTTCGGGTTGAAATTGGGTCGCAAAAGTAGGAATCTGACCCGTGACTCTTTGTATTTCTGCATTATAATCAGCCAAGATAATATAATATGGCCTGTACTGGAGTTCCGATGAGAGAATCAGGCGTCTCGATGACAAGTTCTTGAAGTAATCTGATTGTAAAACAGTCTCCTCTATGACCCTCATAGCCTGATTTTGCACTACGGTGCGCTCTTCATGCGAGGTCCCTATTTCCTCCACTTGTCGTAACCATGGCGGCCGTGGTGCCTCGAACGTGTCCTGCGCTTCTTCTGTTTGTTGGCCTCCTGGGAATGGTTGCGGATCATATTCTTCATCAAACGTTTGTTCCACAGGAATTTGCACAATTTCTTCGTCCGTGGGAGCCTCCGGAGGGGAAGATGGCCTCTCATATTGTAGTAGGCGTGTTTGCAATTCAGTTACCTGTTTCTGGAGATCTTTTATGGCCTCTGCGTCGGAGAGAAGCGAAGCC
The DNA here is from genome assembly GCA_020310875.1 of Ceratopteris richardii. Taxonomy (NCBI): domain Eukaryota; kingdom Viridiplantae; phylum Streptophyta; class Polypodiopsida; order Polypodiales; family Pteridaceae; genus Ceratopteris; species Ceratopteris richardii. Next base: position 179,146,549 of record CM035416.1, read on the forward strand.
GCAGAGGGGGTGGTTGGAGGGGCAGCTGTTGGGCCTTGTTGGTGTTCCTGCTTCAGTTGTCCTAGCTCCTCCGATAGCTTATCATGTGCTTCGAGCAGCATGGCATAATCTTCCAATATAATCTTGATATTATCGGGGGTCACTGCTTGAAACTTGGATGGGCTGATGGGTGCCCCCGGTGTGCTCTCAATAGCTGCCTCCAGGTTCTCTTGATTTTGTATTTGCAGACGTCTGTTCTCTTTCTGAGCAGCCGCAAGATGGCGTTTAAGTAGCGCCATATTTCGCTGAAGTTTTGAGTTGCGTTCCAGCTGTGTTCGTAGGTGACCTTCTACCACCTGCACTGCTTCCTGATCTACGTTCTGTAGCTGTACCTCCAATATATTATGGGCGTCCTGGAGGGTTTGGAACTATGTGTGGAGGCGAGCGTTCTCCTCTTCTAGTACCGCAAGGCGGAGCTGTAGTGTCGCTGAGTGCTCTTGCAGGCGTGCGTTTTGTTGCTGGAGCTGAATGTAATCTGTTCTTAAATTTGATATACAAGCCAACATGGTGTCTAATGCATTTCCTATAGATGAGTGGGGGGTGTTTACCGTGGAAGATGCATGGGAAGGGAATTGGGGAAGGGAGAGAGTGAATGATGTGTCTACGAAAGTTGTGTGTGTGGGTGAAATTGGTGGAGGGGGAATGGGAGGAGGTGAAACCGTGGGTGGAGGTGCCGTGGGTGGTGAAATGTCCATACCTTCAGGAGTGGGTGTTAGTGTGGGACCTGCCATATACATTGGTATGGTAGGTGGTGTGTGTGTGGAAGTGGTGAATAGATGTGACGTGGGGTGGGGAGCTGAAGAGGCAGGGAATGGTTGAGAGCCTGGTTGAAAAGCTCTAGCAAAAATGTCCTGGAGAGATTGTAGAAATGGAGAAAGGGATATCGGGGGTTGGGGTCGTAAATTTGAGAAGGGTGGAAAGGGTTGTGTGGTAGTAGGGAAGCCCATGAATGTGGATCTGGGGTCAGGGTGACCCGTGGCTGAAGGCATTGGGGATGGTTGTCCTAGGGCAGGCTCGGGAAGGGTTTCAGTGGGTTGTGTAGTGATGGGGTTTGTTTCAAAGATCGGGTTATCAGTGGTAGAGAATAGGGTGGCACTAGAGATGGGAGTACGAAAGATGAAGGTTGGGTCAGTGGGTTGAGTGGTCGATGGGATTTCCACTGTCTCTGTTCTAGGAGGTGATGGTGGGGGAGTAGGTGGTAGTGGTTTGGTGGACTCCTCATGGGTGGCGAGGTGCTGTTGACTAGCTGTTTGGGAGGTTGGTGTAGTAGTTGGCTCTTCTGCAACTGTAACGGGAATTTGGATATTTTTACCTAAGCGAGGTCGTGTCTGGAACCTTCGTGGGTCATATTGAACTGAAGGCCTCTGAATGGCAGTGCGCACAGCTTCTACAACTCCATATGTTTCTGCCATCAATAAGAGACCTTCCCTGTACTCTGAGTCAACTCCCGCTTCTTCCAACAACTGAGTCATAAGTACTCTGCTGCTCTGTTCAGTGAGTAATTGCTGCGATCGCACTCTTTCCATAATCTGATACAGCCTTCGGAGTTCTGCTGTATATGCTGGGGCTTCAGTGGTCTCTTCTTCATACGCTTCTTCTTCTTCCGGGTGTCCGTGTTGTTGACTTTGCTGAGCGTCACTCCAATGGACATGTCTATCGTCTGTAGACTTTCTTCTTCTTCGTGAGGATGTGCCCTGCTCCTCTGCCTCTGAATAAAACTCCACATCAGAGAATTGTGTGCTTTGTAGGAATGCTTCGAAATCCTGGGGGTCCAGTCCTTCAGCCTCTCCAGTGGCAGCAAATTCGAATTCAGGTGTAACAGGAGGAGCCGATGGGGTAGGTTGTGTCGTAGTGTCAGATTCCGACCTGGGTATCCTAATGGTAAAGGGAGGTACAGTGCCCTCTCTTAATGGTGATGCCTCAGGAGTAGTCAGGACTTCCCTTGTCTGGACACACGGGATCGCGCCCCTCATGCGCTTGGACTGATGTGTGGATGTCTTGAGCCTTTTAAACATTTGTAATTGTGCCCAAGTTAAGGCACGCTCAATGGGGACATCATATGCCAAGCATCGGTAAATGATGCGTGTGAGTGCACAGCATCCGTTCACCACTAATTTCCTAGAAGCCCGTTTGTTTGCTTCATACAACTGATCTATAATCCACACTGGTAGCTTAATAGGTAACGCACCTGCTTCCGCCAAGTAGAGAGCAAACCAGATCTTCTTGTGTGGTTGCGTGAATCGGTCTTGGCCGGGGAAGGCGAAATGTTGCATGCACATGCGGAGAGGGATGGACACATTTGGGGTGAGTGCTGCCATGTCTTTCAGCTTCACTAGTTTCCTGTCCTTCATGTTGGTGGGAACAAGAGCATCCTTTTCTGAGGGCACATGCGTGCCATGCATATTTAAAGCGTCGCTTACCAACTCCACAGTAAGTTCAAACCTCTTCAACTCGTTGTTGCCCAGCAATGAGGGGAGAACAAATGATCCGGGTTGGTCCTTATCTTCATTAGCTTGTAATGTGGAGACCAAATAGTAACATCGGAGGAGATCGGGTTTAGGTAGTGGGGCTTCAAAATATTCCGCCAACCCTGCTCGTTGCCATATGGTCTCGAGATCTTCGGTGTTCTGTAAAGTCTCGAACTCTTTGGAGAAAAATTGGAATCTCACCCATGATCTGTCATACTCGCATTTAGACTCCCAGATATACTTGGCCTCACCTAATGGACCGGGCATGCCATTGAACCAATGAGAATTGGCATGAACTCTTTCCGTGATGCCTGTAGGTGGGTCTGGCACCGGGATTTGCTGAAGGTGTTGCATCTCCACTGGTCGTTCAGTCGGGGGCACGTCCACAGGTAGGCTATCCACATCAATTCCTGCAGTAAGTATCCCTACTTGTGAGCCCGAACCTGTCGCTTCTGCCATTTTTCTGCTTGCCTTCTGATTCTGTGAGAATATAGAATCATGTGTTAACATCGTAATGGACAGAATAAATCCGTTGTTGTCCCCGTTACAACATTAACATGAGGTAGATGGTGAGTTAGTGGTTAGTAAGTGCACGAAGACAGTGAGTGTAGTTAATGTTTGTGTATTCCTAGGAGACTAATGCCGTTAGTAAGTGGGGTGAATTTACAAATCGGGGTCGGGGGTTTATTACAGGTCTTAGACTGCCAAATGCAGTGGATGGGCTTTGCTTTCGGTTTCGTAGAGACTCTAGAGAGCTGTGTCGGTGTCGCTGTTTGGGAATGGGGCCTTTTAGGGACCCACTTATAAGTGATTACATGCATGCTCATGGGTCTTGGTGTGTTCCTAAGTGTTGAGCACGAGGGAATTTTGGTTGTACTCGTAGATGGGTTATGCTGCATAGGTTGTGGCCTTGGCGTAACTACTTGTGCCCTCAAGCAAGCCTTAGGCACCCAAATTTGTCTAGATTGTGGGCTTGCCTTCATCGACTTTTTGGGCACCCAAATAGATTTTACTTTAGCAGAAGAATTTCTGAAAGACTTCTTATTAGCGTCGTGTTGTTGGTTACTAATAAGAGGCTTTGCCCGTGTAGTTGACAGTGGTGCAACCGGTCGTTCGCCTTTCCGCACCCACACCTGGTTTATTTTCTGGGGCATTCTGCTGCGCAAGTACTTTTGATCTCGGACATAGGTAGTACTCTGCTTCTTCTGCTTGTGATCCGCCTTTGGTTGCTGCCTCCTTCTGGCCTTTGGAAAAGAAGGGAGTTCCGTTGCATCCCTGACTCCTTTTTTGCAAATATCATTCCTCTGCAACACAGGGTTTTGAACAAGAACAGCATGGTCATCTTCATGTGTACCCCTGGAAGGACCAGGAGTCTGTGCCTTTCCTAGTTCCTTGAGTGCTCCATTGTCTAATTCTATTGTAACTCGACTATGATTGACCCAAACCTGGAGAAGTCCACTTCTTAGGTTTAAATTAATTGCTTGGTCATAGATCCAATCTTGACCCAAGACTAGAGGTTCAGTGAGATCCTCATCTTGACACACCAGTACTTTAACTGTCATTGCCTCATCATGAATGTAAAGGGGAAGTTCCGCCTCGCCCATGCAAGGGGTTTCCACTCCTCCCAATCCTATGAGATATGCTTCCACAGGGTGGACAGTTAATTGTAATTCTTGGCAGTAAGACAATTTAACAGCACTAGTGGCTGCTCCTGAGTCAATCAAGGCTCTTACGGTCCTTGCATGCTTTCCTTGTCCTATATCTAAGGTTACGAAAGGACGTCTATCAATTATCCTATGCGAGCTTGTTCCTGCAACTTCACACATGGCTATGGGAAATCCTTGGTCTGCATAGTCATTCGCTCCAGGCTGATCTCTGCCTTGCCTTCGTAATTTCATCCTTCTGATGCGTTCTAAAGCTTCAGCTTGAGCTTCTTCTCGAACTCTTTTTTCTTCCTCTTTGCGTTTCTTAGCAGTGTTGAGTCGACTGAGCATTTCCTCCGTGAGGGGTTCTTGATATAACTTGACTCTGCAACCGCTAATATAATTTGGGAGAACATCACCTTCTAATGTGGCCAATTGTACTGCTCCGCTCGTGGAGATCCTATTGATGATCATAGGTCCGTAGCCTCTCTTTTCTAGCTTCCTCGCGTGTTGTTTTAGTGTATAGACTAAGACTAGATCTCCAGCTTTCAAGCCTTTATCCTTCACGTGGGCATCAAAGTATGCCTTCTGTCTCTTCTTGGCTGCATATATCCCTGCAGCGGCTCTCAGTCTTGTTTCTCCTAATCGTTCAAGGTCAAAGATCCTAGAGGAGAGCTCATGACCTGTCCATTCGTGCTCTTGTGCTACTCTCAATGTAGGGATCAGGAAGTCCAAGGGTAGCACAGCATTTTGGCCAAATACCATCTGAAAGGGGGTGGCTTGGAGTACCGTTTTGTAGGCAACTCGGTATGCCCAAACAGCATGGTGTAGCTGTTTGTCCCAATCAGAGCGTTTAGTGTTCACTAACTTTGTCAGTACATTGCATAAGATTTTATTAGTGCTCTCAGCTTGTCCATTAGCTTGAGGGTGATACGGGGCAGACTTTTTGTGTATTACCAAGAATTCTTGGAGTAGATTCTCAATCACTTCGTTCAAGAAATGAGTGCCTCTATCACTTACAAGCTCTATAGGTAGCCCGTATCTCGTGAATACATTCTCAAACAAGAATTTGGCAGTTGTTTGAGCATCGTTCTTTGTCGTAGCCTTTACCTCTACCCACTTGGTGAGATAATCTGTTGCCACAATGATGTATTCCGCATGAGAACCTTTAGCTGGGGGATTAATAGGACCTACGAAGTCTATTCCCCACTTAGAGAATGCACGTCCACCCATCATAGGTTTCAGTGGCATCTCATCTTTGCGTATAGGATACTGAGTCCTTTGACAGACATCACACCGTTTCACATAGGTATGTGCATCCATGTGAAGGGTAGGCCACCAGAAGCCCGCAAATAGTATCGCTTTGATCACCCGTTCTGGTCCAAAGTGTCCTCCTGCTACACCTTGGTGAGCAGTTTCCAAGATCTTAAGATATTCACTCTCATGGACACACAATCTCAGGTAACCATCCTTACCGCGTTTGTATAGATTATCACCAATGAGTGAGTAATCCAAGGCTTCTTGTTCTAAACTCCTTTTCCTAGCCAGAGTCATGTCTGGAGAGAATGTGTTTGTCCTCAGGAATGATACTAGTGGTTCGCTCCAATCTGGCACAATGGATACTTGATAGAGAGTGGCATGTTCCACTGGTGGTTTAGTGCAACAGATTGGGCATTCCTTGCACAACTTTTGGACATCAGCTTCCATAGTTGGCCAATGCACTCCGAATCTCTTTAGAGTCTGTAAAGTTCGTTGCTTTGAATGGTGTTGCTCTAACGCACCTACATGTGCTAATTGCAACCATTTAGCGTACTCATCCTCTTCTACGCAACAAGCCAAGATCCCTTGATCTGTGTGCTTGTACATGCTTCCTGCCATGATGTGGTATTTTTGGGCTTTTACAACCTCTCTGTTCCGTGTGTTTACCACAGGATGGTTAGGCCCGTATGTCAATACTGGTACCAATGGCTTAGCCCATTGCGGTACAACTTCCAAATTAAACAAGTAAGCATCAGGAAGGTCATCTGATACTCCTTGTGGGGCTTCTCCCGATGTGAGTCTAGAGAGATGGTCTGCTCGTAAGTGAGTCCTACCTTTCCTTACCACAACCTCGAAGTCGTATTCCATTAGTAAGAGAAACCATCTTACTAATCTACCTGTATTGCATGGCTTGTTTACTAGGTACAACAATGCCTGATGATCAGTAAAAAATTTAAACTTATTTGCAAGCAAATAGTGTCTAAATTTCTTAACTGCATACACCATGCCTAATCCTTCTCGCTCTGTGGTGGTGTAATTCCGTTCAGCCGCATTCAATTGTCTACTGGCATAGGCAATTGGAAGATCCATATTACCTTCACCAGTAGGTTGTGCAAGCACACATCCAATGGCATAATTGGATGCATCCACATGAACATGGAACGGCTTAGTCCAATCTGGTGTGGTCAAGATTGGTGCTGAACATAATCTTCGTTTAAGCTCTTGGAAGGAATTCTCACATTCATCCGTCCACTCAAAGTTTGTCAGAAGTCCGTACATGGGCTTTGCAATGACAGCATACATGTGTATAAATCGTCGATAATAACCGCAATGCCCCATGAAAGCTTGTACTTCCTTGACATTCTTTGGCCTAGGTAGCTCTGCTATGGCTCGCACCTTTTCTTCGTCAGTAGATATGCCATTCTTTGACACTATGTGTCCTAGAATCTTGCCTTGCCTGACCATAAAAACGCACTTTTCTGGGTTCAGGCAGACTTGATATTCTCTACATTTGTCAAAGATTTGTCTGAGTTCAGGAATATGGGTTTGTCTAACATTGAAATGAGCACAGAGATCATCAACATAGACTTCTAAACTCTTCCTCAGGAACTCCTTAAACACATGGCACATCAGCCTCTGGAAGGTGGCTGGTGCATTGGTAAGCCCAAATGGCATTACTCTAAAAGCAAAAATGCCCCATTCTGTGGCAAAGGCTGTCTTATGCTGATCCTCTGGAGCTATGGCTACTTGATTGTAGCCCGAAAATCCATCAAGGAAGCTGTACACCTCCTTGCCTGCCACTCTTTCTAAGAGGTGCTCTGTGATGGGAAGCGGATAGTTATCTCGAATCGTGGCGGCATTAACCTTTTTCAAGTTAATGCACACACGCAGCTTGCCATTCTTCTTGGGCACCACTACGATGGGGGATACCCATTCAGTGTGCTCAATTTCGTAGATAAATCCAGCTTCAACCAGTCTATCTATCTCTTCCTTGATCTTAGCAGCATAATTATCGTTATATGTATAAGGCTTTTGCTTAGAGGGTTTAGCATCTGAGGTCATGGGAATGGTGTGTGAGCATATCTCGGGGTCTACGCCTTTCAAATCTTTGTAACTCCAAGCGAATACATCTCTGTATTCTCTTAGCAAGGCAATCAATTCGTGCTCTTCTTCTTCTGTCAGGTCATGGCCTATATACGTGCATCTCTCCTCTCCTTCTTCTATGGCCACTACTATTTTCTTGGTGGTTTCTTTGTTATCATAGGCCTCTCCTGATTGTGCCTCCCGTTTAGGCATTCTTATCATGACTCTCCTGTCATCTATCTCATACTTCTTAAAATTTTCTGGGACCTCAAACAAAGATTCTTCCTCCTCTGGTGAGACTTCTTTCTTCTTTCGTTTCTTTCCTTCTTCCCTTGGGGTCATATGCGTTGCTAATCTTACATCATTTGTAACCTCTCCATACCTCTGGGGTTGAAATTCTACTTCATGGAAGTATTCTTCATCTGATGCAAATGGTGGGTCCATAATGATTGACTCTAGATCGGAGTCACTTGCATCCTCAAATGCATCAAGGCTAGGTTCGCATTCTTCTAAAACTGCCTCTCCCATGATTGGCTCTATGGAGAAGACTGAAATGTCATAACCATCCTCATCACAGTGAGGTGTCCATTGTTCTTCGTTGATGGCTACGTCCATTGTTGCTAAAATTTCCGCCCAGCCATGGGGTTCAAACTCCTCATCTGGAAAGACTATAGGTGCATAGGCTGGGTCTTGAATGGGTCTATGAGTTTCGTTCGCACCTACCTCTCTGGCTTTCTCTCTCTTCTCTTCTTCTACTGCTACCTTGCACATCCATAAGTGAGTATCTTCATGCATCCATGAGGATCCCGACCCTATGGAATGCACCGATTCTGCATCATCTTTGGCTCTATGGATGGGATTCCATTGGATAGGAGGGACATCTCTATGAGAGTAATCCTTGAGATTGACTTTGGTTGTAACACCTAAGTGCTGCAGGTACAAAGAATTGGTCCCCCAATCCTGTACCACTTGCAACTGTCGCATGCATGGTCGTCCTAAAATCATCTCATAGGCATGATTTTTGCTGAAGTCACATATGGCAAAGGTATGTTCAAACTCGACACCACAAGTGGTGAGAGTTATTCCTTCTAGCAATCCTAGGGGTCTCTCTATGTGACCATCGGCCATTTGCAATTTCATTCTCGTTGGCCTGAGTGCTGGCTTGCCCCAACGCTTCCATAAGGAGGTAGTGGCAATTGCAACTCCTGCACCTGAGTCCAAAATTGCCTTCGTGGTGTAGTCCTGGTAGGTGATGGGTAGATATGTGTTCCCTTCTTCACCTTCACACATATCCCCTATCTTATCCAAGGGAATTTCTAGCACTGTCCTATGGGATCCTACCTGGGAACGGGGTTTTGCTATCTCTGGTACTTGTTTGGCTACATGTTTCCACAATTCAGGTCTAACCTTGAGTAGCTCTTCTAACTTGAGATTACACTGCACGTTAGTGTTCTTCACTACCTCTGTGTTCCTAGGTATGACTGAATCGTCGTTCCTTACCATGACTGTGGGTGCTCTCATACATGTGGACTTCGCTTCCCATGGGCCTGTGAAGTGGGGTAGCTCCTGTATGGAATTAGACTCAAAGTCCAATCTCTCATGAGACTGAGTACTCTCATGTTCCCCGTAAATGGATGGGATGTCTTGTGGGAATTGGTCGTGTGCATCGTCCACAAGTTCAAAAGGAGGGGCGACCTCGCTTTCGTTATCCCATTTGTCTTCTTGAATCTCTCGTAGGAAGTCTGGTGCAAACCGATTCATAGAAGAAGAAGTGTCTGGCTCCGTAGAATTGGGCGCATAAGCAACCTGGGAAGGAAGGCTTATTCTATTGTTGATTCTCTCCTCGTTCTCGCAAATGGCTGGAGCACAAGCTTCTTGGGGGGGATTACTTATTCTATTACTTTTCCGAACAGGCTCACACATTCCCTGAGAAGAAATGTAGGCAACCTGTGGAGGTACTTGAGCTTTCGATGGAGGCTCATCTGCCTTTTGGGGGGGAAGATAAGCTTCTTGAGGAGGCACATGGGCTTCCTGAAGAGGCTGGCTTATCCGTTCTCTTGCCCTTTCCTTCCTTTGAGGGGTAGGTTCCTTTTCTGACTGTGCAATTAGCCGCTCTATTCTTTCTAAGGAGGGGAAACTATCTGGTTTAGTGGAATTGGCCACATAAACTTCCGATTGGGAATGATTCATGTTTTTGCTTGCTTTTTCTTGGTCTTGATTTTTTTCTTCCTTGTCAGATCTTGCAATTATCCTCTCTAACTTCTCTAGGAATCCATCCAAGTGTAATTGCGTTTTGGCTGAGCCTGAGTAATTGAAAAGGCGACTGGCTTCAAACATAGTCTGAGCCAATGCGACCATTTTCGCGCATAGTTTGGTTCTTTCTATCTCTAGGTCAGCTCTAGGATAGCACTTGTCATGATCCGTGACGTTTGGCCCTTCTTGGATTCTGGCCTGATATGCTTTAAGCATCATGTCTATGTCTTCGGGAGTGGGATCAGCTAATACCGATCCTGTTTGGGGTGGTGGGTGGGTTGCGTGGGCTGTCTTAGAGGGTGAAGGGATGGAGGGTGATGGGGATGGTAGCGGTGGGAATGTGTGAGAGTGCGGTTGAGATGTGATCTCTATGATTTTAGCCTTGGTTTCTCGTAGACTTTCCTCAAGTTCACTCATCTTCTTTGCCCACTGCCTTTTCATGCGTTTGCGGCTATCTCTCCAAGCTCTTGTTCTCTTTTTATTTTGGCTCTCAGTATCGCTAGCATCTGGGCTCTTTTCCTGGCCTACCCCTTGGTTTTGCTGCAAAGCTTGAGCTCGAGTGACTACCTGTACTGGTGCAGTGGAAGTGACACTTCCTGAGGAGTCTACCACTAACCCAACAACGTTGATAGGGGTGATTTTTGGCATGCTATTGGGGTTCTTAGGGCAATCTCGTAAGAGATGCTCTTTTCCGCAGTCTTGGCAAAAGCCTTGGATAGTCACGGACTGAGTTTGTGTAGGCGGAGGTAAGGGACAATCACGAATGAGGTGATCACCTTGGCATCTGTAGCACGGTCCTCTTGGGAATGGAGGTCTGACTTGCCTAGATTGAGGCCTAGGATTGGGATTTGCATACATGACGTTCGTGTAGTCTGACTCCCAACTAGGTTCGCTTGTCTCTTCGCTATAATAGGACTCACCATGCTCAGGAGACTGCATGTAGTAGGCCTGGGGGCTATCAACATGGGTAGAATCAAAGCTATGATCACTTGGGTCATTTTCAGAGATCAAGGGTGTTACTGGGACTATAGCTCTATTCAGGTTCTCTTCTGCAGCAGTATACTTTACCGGAATCACATTAGCTGGGGCTGGGGGTTGTTGTGCTAGCACAGGCTGAGGCCTTTGTTGGTTTTGATATTGAGGTTGGAAATTTTGTTGTGGCCTGCCATATGGTTGTGGAGGGTACTGGTTCTGGTATCTGCCTTGTTGGTAGTGCTGAGGGTAGGGTTGCCTAACAGCCTGCTTGTTGTATGGGCAATCTTGTGCGGTGTGGTTGGTGTATCTCCGTTCTATGGTGCAGTACTGGCTACTAGGGTTTACTTGGGGTTGAGCCATAATAGGGCAGACATTCGCCATGTGGTCACCACCGCATGTATAGCATCTTTTCACTGGGGCAAACCTTGGGATTTGTTTGCTAGTTACTCCTAATTTCTGGGCCACTTTCTCTGCGAGTTCCTCAATTGATGTGGATTGTGTGGAAGAGTGACTAGATGCACTGTCTGAATCTTTGTAAATTTTGGACAGCTCTAGCTCTTCTCCTAGGTTATCTTCAATGTCAATGCATATACGTACACACTCTTCTATAGTCCTAGGGTCTTTCAGATACACGTAGGATCTCAATTTTGGACTCAGCAGTCCATCAAGGAATAAGGCTACTTGTTTAGCAGATGTGGGTAGCTCCGAAATAGGGCACCTTTCAAGATATTGTCTAAATCTTCTTCTTGCAAGTCTCACAGTCTCTTGAGGGGTTTGCTTGAAGCTGTGAATTAGTGAGGAGGTGTTGTGTCTTATGCCACTCTTGGAGAACTCAATAATAAATGCTTCTAGGAGTTGGTCTATGCTCCTGAACTGGCGCTCATCCAATGGCTGAAACCACGTAAGTGCCGTATTCCTCAGGGTTAGACCGAAGGCATTGTACTGCGTGAATAGATCCTCAACTTGTTCAGCTCTCAAGACTTGCTTGAACTCCGCCACATGATCATAGGGATCTCCTGTGCCGTCAAAGTAATTCTTCATGGACTTAACTAGCTGGGTGGGTCTCAAAGTTCTTGTGTGCTCTCTAGGCCTCGGCAGAGGGAATCCATCTACATTTCTTTGGTTCCTGTGGGCTCTAAGCATCTCAGGTTCTACCCTATTCGTTTCCGTTCTCGTTCTTTCTCTGCCCACTGGGTTGGCAAAACTTACTTCTGGTCTCTCTCTACTTCTGTCTCTTTGCGTACCATGAGCTTGGGAAGTTCCAACCCCTGGGTGACCATAGGATACATTTGATCTTGGTTGGGGGAAAATGAATTCGCCCTTCCAAGTGTAAGCATGCCTATCATTTTCTGTCACCACAAAGATCCTCTCCGAAGTGTGGTCTAAGTAGGTCACTCTACCTGGGCTATCTGGATCCTTAAACTCATAGATCATGATTGTTCCTATATCGGTTGGGTGATCCGGTTTATATCTCCAAAATGCTTCGTCCGTTTCTCGATTGAGAAGCAAATCTATGCACTTGTTATCTTGGGGGACCCACTCAGGCGTGATAATTCTAGTGAGAACTGATTTACCTCGAGGGGTTCTAGGTTCCGCACCCATGTTCCCTTGTTCCAGGTCACCTAAGTCCGCTTCTGAGATTACATTCCCAAAGTCATCTGTCCTATCAGGATGACTAGTGACTACATATATAGTTCCTTCTTTGTCCAGGTATGCACCATTTTCAAACTTGATAGCTGGGTGTTCTAGTCCAATGGATTGATCAGGGTTTTTAATCTGGACCACAGATCTTCCTAAGCCGTCCTCATAGATGCTAGCACCTAATCGGTTGGTCCTCAGGTACTCCAGCTGTGTTTTGTAAGGGCCTTCTACCCTGTACAAGTAGGGCACACCTGAACTTCCCGTAGGTCTGTCCATGCCTTGAGACATTTCTGACTCACTGGTATCAGAGCTAGGGTAATGAGAGTGGCGACTCAACTGCTGGGCCCAAGACCTTGCAGTGTGATTGACACTAGCCTCTGAAGACCTAAGGCTTTGTCTCTCTCTTACTAGGTGTCGTCCTGATCTAAGGTTCATATGCCTAACGGATTAGCCCAATTTTTTTCAGAGTACAATCTCGTTGCCGATCAGTTGGTATCAGTTACTTGATTCTTTTTAGTTATTCCTCGTGTTTAAAGTCTTATCTGTTATTACGTCGTTAGGAATACTTGAATGTTCTTCGCACTTTCAGGTTGATCGTTCCACGTTAGGTTCTTTCCTTTACGTTGTCGACAGTACAGAGATTAAGTTTTTAGCTTGAACTTGAGTTTTTAGGTAGTCTTCAACTTGATAGTGGCCTATCGTTGCCCTGACTTACTCCTACTTCTAATCGTTCTTAGCCTAAGCTAGGAATTGACGAAGAAGAGTTGAGAATATTCCGACCTTTCTTGCCGAACCTTGCTCTTTAGAGCTCGAGAAGTTGATTCTCAAGCGTGCGTAACACCCTTGCTTGGATACTCTCAGTTGCTTCTCAATAGGCCTGCATAAATCCCAAGATTAGCTCCAAGTAGACCTTTCAATTGACAGACAATTTATTTCAGACACTTTTTTAATGACCCTTGTTCCCCCTTTTGCATTGTTAGAAATTTACTCTAGAGCTCCCTTGGTGTTCCTACCCCTCAGTGTGTCAACTTCCAAATATCCTATCTGAAAATCAACGCGTTATTCTTATAAAAAACAGTTGAGGGCATGTAGTATATGTCACGAGCTTTCCGACAAGCCCTAGAGCTCAGAAAATGGATTTCGTATGAAAAAGTTATGACCGTTCAGGGTTTAGGGGGTTAACTAGACAAACAGAACCTTTCGGGGGTTTTAATGCCTTTTCTAAGGCCTTCGTAAGTAGATGAGTACATGAAAGTGCAAATATGCCCAAAGTTTAGCCTAAATTTCCAAAAATTCACTCCTTACTTTTTTGCTGAAAATGCCTGTCTATCGCGATAGACGGTGTCTGTCGCGATAGACACAATCTATCGTGGGGGCTGTCTGTCGCGATAGACGGTGTCTGTCGCGATAGACAGTGTCTATCGTGGATTTCTGTCTGTCGCGATAGACGGTGTCTGTCGCGATAGACGCTATCTATCGTGGATTTCTGTCTGTCGCGATAGACGGTGTCTGTCGCGGATTTCTGTCTGTCGCGATAGACGGTGTCTGTCGCGATAGACGGTATCTGTCGCGGATTTCTGTCTGTCGCGATAGACGGTGTCTGTCGCGATAGACGGTATCTGTCGCGGATTTCTGTCTGTCGCGATAGACGGTGTCTGTCGCGATAGACGCTATCTGTCATGAAATTCGGTCTGTCGTGATAGACGCTTTCTGTCGTGGGTCTCTGTCTGTCGCGATAGACGGTGTCTGTCGCGATAGACGGTGTCTGTCGCGATAGACGGTGTCTGTCGCGATAGACTGAAAAAATGCAAATTTTTGAAAAACTTCTAGTGATCTAGAGTGCCCTCAAGGTGTAGGTTACAGTGCTAATCATGCATTCACAAAATATTAAGATTTTCTGTCTGTCGCGATAGACAGAGGTTGTCGTCCCGGGACCTGTGCAGAGCCTGTCGTACCTGCGCACACTGCTGGGGATGATGGTACAGCAAAAACCTGCAAAATAGCTCAAAAAACATGCAAAAAACAGCGCATGCAAATTTGCTCTCTCGCTCTCTCTCACAAGTGAAATGAGGGAAATGAGGTGGAGGTGGGGATATAGTCAAAAAACTGAAATTTTCGCGATGATGGAGATGGACGTGGGAGATGGTAATGATGATGATGGTGAAGAAAGTAAAAGAAAATCGATGAGAGTGAAGAAAATACCTACAACTCCAACGCGTCAACTCTACGTCTTACCATCACACGCTCGTCCTCAAAGCTCGATCCCCGGCAACGGCGCCAAAATTTGGTGTAGCTCAATGATGAGTAGCACCTCCTTTAATGTCAATCCGGGAAGACGTGAGGATGGTATGAAGACCTCGAGCAAGTGGCGGCACAAGTGCGTGAGTGAGAAGCACACAAGCATGCACACATGTTGGTGTGTAAAACACCACAAGAACTAAACTAATGTGGTATTAGAAGACCTCCATAACCACCATTAGCTTAGCAACACTCACATTATGAGTCTTCATCTCTGAACTTAGTGAAAATCAAAATTTCACTTCACAGAAATCTGCGCCTTTTCTTCAATCCTTCAATCTGACCTTCACTCTTAAACTGATTTCTCTGAGTACGCGTCCCGTTTCTCAAAGATTTTTTGACCAAATGTAGTTGAGGATTATAGCTTTCCAACGAGCTATCACTTACCAAAAACTTTACACCATGCTTCGAGATCTGACCTTCAGAAGATCAGTCAAATGTGCGCCAGAAAAGTCGTAACTGTCAACTAACTTTCATAGTCATATGAAATGACTTAAGACTCAATGTACAATAGGAATTAGACACAATGCTTCTACACAAACATGTGTTGATTATCAGAGAAGGTGTGTACAAAATGGCTTGGCCTAATTTTGCTCACAGCCATGGAAAACTCTCTCAGACTCAGAAGTTTTCTCTCACCATCTCTCTCAGAAATTACACGACTTTTCTCTACTCCCTCAAACTACAAAATTGAGTTTTCTCATACATGTTTCTGACTCAAATTAACTTATATACCTATGGTTTACATTCATCTAGACTTGAACTCGTAAGTTCTAAAGATCAATTACAAATCTAGACTCTAATTTTGCACTAATTTACAATAGTGAAATTGTCCCTTCACTTAGGCTTGATTTTCTGTAGGTCTTTCCTTCTCTTCTTCTTTCCTCCATCATATGTCTCCATATGTCTTCATATATCAATGCCTAATTAGTGAGTGAAGCCCCAACAGCTCCCCCTCAATCACTAATTAGCATAATTTGACTTCTTCACATAATCTCCTTCTCTTTTATTCCTGCCATCTCCTTGAACTTACTTGTCTTTACTCCATCCAAGCTTTTTGTCATAATATCTGCAATCTGATCTTTTGTGGAAGTATACACCACTTCAATCTCTTTCTCCATTACCTTTTCTCTAAGAAAATGATACTGTATCTCTATGTGCTTTGTCCTTGCATGAAACACAGGATTTGCTGCAAGATATAATGAACTCATGTTATCTCCATGAATAATGGGTATACCTTGATCAATTCCCAAGCTTTTGAATAATGTCTGCATCCATATGACTTCCTTTGCTGCTTCCACAAGTCCTTTGTATTCAGCTTCTGTTGATGATAAGGCCACTGTGTGTTGTTTCTTTGAACACCAACTCACAAGCTTATCTCCAATGTATATCATGTAGCCATGAGTAGACCTTCTGTCATCTTGACTTCCTGCCCAATCTGAATCACTATAGGCTCTCAATCTTATATCTGATGTAAAAGGATAATACAATCCTTCTTTCAAAGTCCCTTTGATATATCTAAGGACTCTTTGACCTGCAATCCAATGTGGATCCTTTGGACAATGCATGAATTGGGAAAGGACACCAACTGCATAACTAAGATCAGGCCTTGTTAGAGTTGCATAAATCAAACTTCCAACTAAAGATTGATACTTCCTCATGTCTTTGAACTCTGCACCAACATATCTACTGAGTTTGTGATTGACTTCTAATGGTGTAGATGCTTCTCTGCAATTCTCCATGTTGAACTTCTTTAGAAGATTCAAGAGATACCTTTCTTGTGATACATAAATGCCATGCTCTGCATAAGTGATTTCCATTCCAAGAAAATATGACAATTTTCCTAGATCACTTATCTTGAATTCTCTTTCAAGTAGCTTCTTCACCTCCTTGATTCCTTCATTTGAGGTACCTGTAATTATAATGTCATCTACATATATACAAATGTAGATCATACCTTCATCTGTTCTTTTGATAAGTAAGCTTGCATCTGCCTTTGAACTTTGATATCCAAGGTCATTAAGATACTTTACAAGTCTATAATTCCAAGCTCTTGGAGCTTGCTTCAAACCATAAAGGGCTCTTCTCAACCTGCAAACATAATTTGGAAACTTATGATCTGCAAACCCTTGAGGTTGCTCCATGTAAACTTCATCTGATATATATCCATTCAAAAATGCATTCTTAATGTCCAATTGACTCAATGTCCATCCTTTTGATGCTGCAATGGCAATGATTGTCCTTATGGTTGACATCTTTGCCACAGGACTGAATGTCTCATCATAATCTATGCCAAATGTTTGAGCATAGCCTTTAACCACCAATCTAGCTTTGTATCTGGCTATAGTTCCATCTGCATGCTTCTTAACTTTGTAAACCCATTTGTTTCCAATCACTTTCTTACCATTAGGTTTTGGGACAAGTTCCCAAGTTTTGTTCTCTTCAAGAGCATCAAATTCTTCCTTCATTGCTACTTCCCATTGTCTCTTACCCTTTGCTTCATCATAGCTTTGAGGTTCTTCATCTTCCTTAACCATGTAAGCATAATTTTTCTGAGTCAAGTAAGAAGTGTCATATGAATACCTTGTAGGTTGATTCCTTATTCTGGTTGACCTTCTTGGTTCACACTCTTCATGTCTATCTGGATGTACTTCTTCATCAAATATTGGTCCATCTTCATTCCTTCTATATGAATCAACTCTTGATGTGCTTGCTTGCATATGTTCTTCATCTCCATCTATTTGCATATGTGACTTACCTCTTGCACTCCTTCTTATCTCTTCTTCAAATGTTTCAAGCTCACATTCTTTATCTGCATACCAACTCTTCTGTTCATCAAAAGTCACATCTCTGGAAACAACAAAATGTTTAGTTAAAGGACTCCATAGCCTATAACCCATTTGCTTTTCATCATACCCAATAAACACATATCTTTCTGCCTTTGGTTCAAGCTTATGTCTGAGTTGTGATGGTACATAAGCATAGGCAATTGACCCAAACACTTTACAATGGTCAAGTGTTGGTTTCTTACCCCACCAAGCTTCATAAGGGGTCATACCATTCAAAGCTCCACATGGTAACCTATTCACAAGGTATGTGGCTGTATTTACAGCCTCAGCCCAAAGATAATTAGGGCAATTCTTTTCCTTTAACATTGCTCTTGCAAATTCAACCAATGTTCTATTCCTCCTTTCTGCCACCCCATTATGTTGAGGTGTATACCTGCAAGTTATCTCTCTCTTGATACCTGCATTCCAAAGATAATCATTAAATTCTTGGGAGAAGTATTCTCCCCCTCCATCAGACCTTAGCCTCTTGAGTTTGTGACCTGTAACTCTTTCTGCATAAGCATGAAAATGTTTGAAGGCTCCAAAGACTTCTGATCTTTCCTTTAGAACATAAAGGGTTATCCACCTTGTAGCATCATCAATAAACAAAACATAATACCTAGATCCATTTATTGAACCTTCTTTTGTTGGTCCCCATACATCTGTATGTATGAGTTCAAGCAAACCATCATGCTTGAAACCTTTCTTCTGAAATGGTTGTCTATGAGCTTTTCCCATCTGACAAGCTTCACACTTGTATATCATATGTTGATTCTTTACATTTGGTAGTCCCAATACAGATTGATTCTCCACCATAGTTTTGATTCCTCTTTCATTGAAATGTCCCAATCTTTTATGCCAAAGATCTAACTCTGTAATTACTTCATCACCATGTGTGATTAGGGCTTGACCAAAAAAAATTTCCTTGCACTTTGAGAGTAAAAAGTCTACCTTCCTTCTTACCACAAACAATGGGTTTGTATGCATCCTCTGGATCTTCAACAAATACCCCTTCATTTGTAAATCTGACTTGAAAACCTTTTTCCACTATTTGTCCAACACTAATCAGATTCTTTGGTATTGTTGGAACATACAAAACATTTGTTAATAAATCAGCTCCATTCCTGCACTTCACCTTTCCAATTGAATGCACATTGTGTTTTGTATTGTCACCTGTTTGTACTGTATGACTTGAATTTCCTTCTTCCAATTCTGACAATAATTCTATATTACCTGATAAATGATTTGAACAACCAGAGTCAATATAAAATACCTTGAGATCCTCCTTCTCTGATGAACTAATTGAATTCATCATCAATGTTGTATGGTTGTCATTCTGTGTATCATTTGCATAATTGTAATATGTAGTGTTGTATGATTGGTTCTGATTCCAATTTCTTCCACCACCTCTACCAAAACTTCCTCTTGAATTATGTCTTCCTCTTTGAAATTGATTCTGAAACCTTCCACCTCTACCTCTGCCATTGTTGTTCTGATTTTGATTTGCTCCTTGTTGATTGTGCCAACAATCATATGCTAGATGATTGCTCAATCCACAAATCCAACATGTCTTCTTGTTATTGTTCTGATTACCTCTACCTCTTCCATTACCTCGACCTTTACCTCTGCCAAAACCTCTTCCTCTTGCATAATTTGCTTGAGTTGTTGACTCTTCTTCATCCTTTGCTTTGCCTTTATCTCCTTTCTTTTTGTTCTTCACATACATTGCAGAACTTTGACCTTTGTCTCCATCTGACTTTAAGTCTTGCTCAAATGTGAGCATCAATCCAAGCAATTGATTTAATTCTGGCACATAATGATTTAATGAAAGTTCTGTTGAAAGTACAAAAGGCTTCCACCTTTCATCACCTCTTAATCCTGCAAGTAATTGAGCTATCAACCTATGATCTTCAATATCCTCATCAATAGATCCAAGGCTATCTGCCAAGTCTTTCATCTTAGTGACATAATCACTAATGTTCTGATTTTGCTTCTTCTTGAATGTGGTGAACTCTGACCATAAGCTAGCTTTCCTAGCTTTAGTGGTGTTTTGGAAGTGGTCTTCCAAAGCATTCCAAATATCTTCAGCTGTTTCTAAACCTCTGATATGTGGCAACAAGTGATCTGTAATAGTGTTGTATATATAAGCTCTTGCACTTGCATCTCTCTTCTGCCATAGCTTCAAAGCTTCTAGCTCTTCCTTCCTTGGATGACTTTCATCTTCAAATTTAGGCTTCTCCTCTTCACCTGTCACATATACCATTAAGTCCTTACTCATAAGTAAGGCCTCCATCCTCATTACCCAAGCAGGATAGTTATCTCTGTCCAATTTGTCAATGGACACATGATCTGCCATGGTATCCTTGCTTCTGCTTCAACCTGTAAGTGTAAGGTTAAAGATTGATACCTTTTGTAGACCTTTACCCTTGGGAGCAACTTCGAAATACTCTTCTGATGACTTTGGTTGTTGAACACCTCAGCTTCCTCCTTCTTTGATAAAGAACTCTTCAAATCTTCTTGTATCTGCACTCCTTTTATTCTCGAGGACCTTATCTGCTCTGATACCACTTGTTGGTGTGTAAAACACCACAAGAACTAAACTAATGTGGTATTAGAAGACCTCCATAACCACAATTAGCTTAGCAACACTCACATTATGAGTCTTCATCTCTGAACTTAGTGAAAATCAAAATTTCACTTCACAGAAATCTGCGCCTTTTCTTCAATCCTTCAATCTGACCTTCACTCTTAAACTGATTTCTCTGAGTACGCGTCCCGTTTCTCAAAGATTTTTTGACCAAATGTAGTTGAGGATTATAGCTTTCCAACGAGCTATCACTTACCAAAAACGTTACACCATGCTTCGAGATCTGACCTTCAGAAGATCAGTCAAATGTGCGCCAGAAAAGTCGTAACTGTCAACTAACTTTCATAGTCATATGAAATGACTTAAGACTCAATGTACAATAGGAATTAGACACAATGCTTCTACACAAACATGTGTTGATTATCAGAGAAGGTGTGTACAAAATGGCTTGGCCTAATTTTGCTCACAGCCATGGAAAACTCTCTCAGACTCAGAAGTTTTCTCTCACCATCTCTCTCAGAAATTACACGACTTTTCTCTACTCCCTCAAACTACAAAATTGAGTTTTCTCATACATGTTTCTGACTCAAATTAACTTATATACCTATGGTTTACATTCATCTAGACTTGAACTCGTAAGTTCTAAAGATCAATTACAAATCTAGACTCTAATTTTGCACTAATTTACAATAGTGAAATTGTCCCTTCACTTAGGCTTGATTTTCTGTAGGTCTTTCCTTCTCTTCTTCTTTCCTCCATCATATGTCTCCATATGTCTTCATATATCAATGCCTAATTAGTGAGTGAAGCCCCAACAACACACATACACACACACGCGCACACACGGCAAGACAAAGAGAGAGAATCAATGGAGTTCTTTAGATTACTTTCATAAGCTCTTACAAGTTCGTTTCTATTACAATCTAACCTCAAAAATGAGCTCTCTAGCTCTTTTTATAGTTTTTGACTAGCTTTTGGCCCTGTCCAGACCTAGTGTCCGGCCTAGTTAAAAATTAGGTTCCAGGGCTTATTTGAGGGCTCAAACGAAGTCTAAAAATTATGAAATTCGGTATGATGGTACTTCTAATACTCCTCAAGCTCGAGGACTCCTCGGCTTGCACAAAATGGAGTCTAATCTACCAAAAACGGGATTTACAATGTTTGTGTAGTGATTAAAATCACTTGGGTTGTACATAATCTATGGGAAAAAATGATCTGGCCTTGTTGCCGTATTGTGCATGACTCCTTTGTTGCTTTGTATGCCAACACAAAGCAAGAGAAGCAAATTGAAGACTAGATACAGATAATTAAGGAATTGCAGGGATAGCTGTTGCAAAGGAAGTTAGAAGAAAAGGTGGACATATTAATTGAGAAGCAATAGTTTATTATTGATGCAGACTTTCAAGAAAAGCAGGATGGTGCAGAGGAGGATGTCAATAGTTTACAGAATTGGAAGAGTGAAGTGGAAGAAGTGCATACTTTCAAACAGTCGCATGAAATAATTTTAAATGATCAAGGGATTGTCAAATTCGAGTCTAATTTTTAACAAAATTACCCACCGGGTTGTGCCAGGTGTTGAAGCCAGGGAAATCTAGAAGATGAATGATTAATTTGAAATCTGAAAAATGGGTAAACGTAGATATTATCTAGTTAGATATATCTTTTGGTGTATTGGATTTTAATAAAATAAAAAGAAAAAGAAGGTTAGTGGAGATAAAAAGGGACATGTCGTGAGAAGGAGAGAGAAGACGTTACAAAAGGAAGGCGCGTGACTACCATAAACAAGAAGAGACGTTACAAAAGGAAGGTGCACGACAATCGTAGGAGGAGAAGCTCTGCTGACAGGGATGTCTGGAGGACCGGAGAACAAGTTCTGCAAGAATCATGATGTGCGCTGTGTTTGATGGAATCTTGTGGCGCAAATCAAGTATGATTTATGAAGTTCTAACCTAGAAAAATCTGAATGTTATGCACTTCACTTGTAACATTATATCTATTTTCTTGAAATGAAACCTTAACTTTATACATAGAAGGAAGTGGGCTTAATTGGAGATTTTTCACTAGTGTATGAGGAATGAAATCATGCGAACTACCATCATCATGTCAAATATTAACAGCTTTACCAATAATAGTTAGAAATTTTGTTACCCAAGGTGCTTAGATGGTGTTCCAATGCTTCTTTCATCCAATCAAGTTGAGTGTCTTCATGAATCACCTCCATATTGTGTACTTAAGCTCCGTTAGTTCGCAAGCTACATTTAGCTTTAGTATGAACAAACTTACCAGAATGCTAGCAATTGATAGGGGGCCTCTTTTATTGAGTATCCATCATCATAGTTTGAAGGGTTAGAGGTTTTGTAGGTTGTAAGGGGGGTACTAGAGAGAACTTGGATTGAGGAGGGTGCTGAAAAATAGGTGGGGGATTGAGAAGTAGGTGGGCGCTGAAAAGTAGGAGAAGAAAAAGTAGAAAAAGAATGCTTGAAAGGAAAATTGGGCTTGATTGGTTGTTGTCCTTGACACGATTGTTGTAAGGGAATAGACTTGGATGGATTGAAACTCCTTAGCATCATGTGCAAAAGAAATAGCTTCATAGAGGGTTGCATGATGTAGTGTGTTGAGCTTAGCTTGGATTCCCATCTCCAAACAATCTTCATACTTTTGTTGCAAGGTATCTTCAGCGATAGTTTCAACTGAATGAATCAGAAGTAGTCATGGCCAGAAACATTCATTGTAGGTAGACACAATATCTCCATCTTTCCATCCAAAGGTTTTCCATGATTGACGAGCATGTAAATGGAATTGATGAGGAAGAAATTATTCCTTGATATTTTCTTGAAATGTGATCCATGTGGTGGTGTAGACGGTGCTATGGTGTAGAACATTCCACCATAAATGAGCCTTACCCACAAAATAGTTAGTAACGAATTTCACTTTCTCACTTTTAGAATATGATTTGTGAGAATAAAAAAACCAAATTGGGATAGCCATGAAAGAATAAATTGGCAATCCTTTTGCCCATTGAATTGTGAAAACTAGAATTTTTTTGCACCAATTCAACACCCTAACTAGGTTAATGTCATCACTTTGAAGTTGCCGGAGTGTACCATCATGTTCGTTCTGAGCATTTTGGAGTTCTTGTTTCAAAAGTTCCAATTGTTGCTCAAGCATTACACCAAATAGGGGTGATGTACCAAAATCCTTGGTATTATGGGTAGGGTCCATGGCCTTATATAGAACCAAAACCATTGTTGATTGGATCCTATAGATGCACATACCTAGAGAATAGTACAAAAAGGAAATCTCATAAAAGCACTCAAATACTAGAAAGAGATAAGAGAATTGACACCAGATTGGGTAGAGTCTCCCCCACATACTCTGATGGATGAGTCTATCAGAGCATGTGTATTGATAGGTATCTTTCATTATTTCTTGAATAGAAGATACATGAGCGCAACACTTTGAAAAGCATGTGTTTACAAAAATCCACTTTATTTACAAAATAATCGCTTTTCAAGCGATCTACTATTTTTACAAAAACGATGCTTTCTAAAATGATCTATTACTTTTATAAAAAAATAACTAAAATACTATCTTCTAAATTCTGATTAAGTCCACGCGCATTCACACCTTCATGAGTCTTCACTTGCTAAATCAAAAGACAAATCACATTAAACCCTCAAGGCATTAAAATCCATATAACATTCCATTATTCCATAAACTATAACAAGATGTGCGGATGCAAATACTATTTTGAAAGGTAAAGATATGGAGATCAAAGAGCTAAAGAGAAATATGGCCATAATGTAATTAATGCATAAGAAAAAGTTAGAAGAGGTGAAAAAATTAAATGAAGATAGTTTTGTAAAGTTAACAGATATTACTTTAGCATTCAACAATATGTTAGATAAATTACAAAACAAAACTCCAAAATTGGAAGCAACAGCCATCAGTTACCGCACTGGGAGTCAGCAACTGCTAGAGCCAAAAGAGTTTTTTGTTGAAGAAATATGAGTATTTGAGGAAAATATAGAAGAAATATTTAAGGAACTTAGATGGGATATAGAGAGAGTTATGAACCCTAAACTCCACAACAATGATGATGATGATGTATAAGTACATTTTGTAAATAGTGGGTTCGGATCCACCGTGCATGCCAGTGTTAGCCACCGGAATATTTTGTAATAGGAGAAGGGGTTATATTTTTAAGATATTTAAAGAGTTATATTCAAAAGTGTGGTGCTTTATATATCTCAAAGTTTGGAATGGTGTGGCATATCAGGAAAAGAAGAGAGAGAAGAATGGTGTTATCTGTCTGTGGAGAATGGAGAGAACAAAGAGACAGTAGTCCGGAAGTTACAGACAAGAAAGGATTATCTTACGGAACTGGCGATAAATGCGGAAATGTATGTAGTGAAATCCATGTTGTTGTAACTCAATTCTGATATTAATTCCAAAGTCTATCGTATTCACTAAAGTCTATAACATTGGCCATAATAATCTAGAATCTTGTGGTTTATCATTCTCAGTTTGAAGTGTGTTAATGAATCTTGAACTATATAAAGTGTGTAAATGTTAATATCTAGAACATAAATGCATGTTATGATTGTGGTATCATAGTCATAAGCCTCATTCCTGACTCTTATCCTTTGGAGGTGTTTAGTAATTTCACAAAATCACACCAAACAAGAGCCACCCTAGGCTGACCTTTATGTTGGCATGCACATATATGGGTCAATAGGCGGGTGGAGTCACTCTTGTTGGGTGGTCAAAGCCACACGATGACATCGATTTTGTATGGGGTTGGTGACGTGTTTCGTGCACTCTGTCGAGTTGGTAGACAAGTGGAATAAACTTGGCCAGGTGCACAGGTCCATAAGTCACACCCGATTTTAGCGTAGGCCGACCTATATAAATAAAAGAATAAATAAGAAAATAAAAATAAAAGTAAAAAGGCCGAGTTAGGATGAAGTGTAAAGGAAAAGAAAATTAAAGTAAAAATAAAAGGAAAATATAGAAAGATTTAATGGTTGTTTGGGCAGTGACAGATCAACAGGGAAACCAAATTGTAGTTCCATAAATCAAGTTAGTAGGGATTAGTGTATGTGTGTGCTTGGGATAAGCATCTAAACAGGCTAAGTGAATGAAATATCTTATCATGAAAATTTAAAGCTCTTTGTCCATGTTGAAGAAAATGCATATATCTAAAGCAAGCTAGAGAAGTTGGCAGTTAATTATCAATCAGACATAAAGTTTTATTTTATGTATGTGAATATTGTTCCGCAGGCCTTGGCGAAGAGGGCAGATTTTATGGTAAATGCACCATGTTCTTCTTTTCATGTTTTTCTCCTCTCATATCAATTTTCAAAAATGGCATCACAAATGTATTTGATGACTTTGATTCAATTTTTGCACAAACTATCTTATGATACTGGTATCATGTGACTTTACCTACTCGTCATACCTCATACTTGCTGATGTTGAGCACCTCGGTTCATTTATCTATGAGTTATCCCCTAGATATGTACATGGAAAGTTCAAGTTTTGTTTGCATATTCTACTTGACTTCAATGAAATTCTCTTATGCCTTGCCGATTTCATAAGTGGCTGTTTGATCTTATCACACATAATTCTACTGCATTTTTCCTTTTTCATGTTTTATTTTCAAATAAAGAAAGTTCGGCCTTAGCCTACTCTCTCGGACTTGAATTAAATAAAGGAAAAATACAAAAGACGGGCACTAGTGCCCACGGGATCCCCCGAATCCCACAGAGCGGGGGAAGCTTTTACAGAGTGTAGCTGGCTTTACAAGAAAAAGGTTAATCACCCACTCATCACCTTCAAGCGGGGCCCACGAGGGTAAAGTGTGTTCTTGATCAAAAGGAATACTTGATGACTCCTAAAAGAAAAGGGGGGGTGTTTCTTAAAATTAGAGATCCGTTTGCCAAGGAGAGACAATGAATACTCAATCGACCACAGTTTCGAGCATTCCCGAGAGTCGCGGAGCGAACACTCGCTTCTCTCAGCAGAGCTGGCTCCGATGAACTGCCATAGCCCTTGTGGTAGGCCTTGCAAAGCTTACATGGAGTTATAGAGGAGGTTGCTAAACCTTGCATCCTCATCATGTGGAGCCCACTTGGTTTTAAGCTTATTGTTGACATACTGTCCCTCTTATGGGAGGCAAACATATCTTATGGTTAAATGATACTTTTCTGTTTGGGAGGCAAACATATCTTATGGTTAAATGATACTTCTTAAAAGCTCAGCCACCACTTGACTGTGTGCATGCTGCAAACTTAGAAGCATTAGTATCATAATTAGGAGATTGATTTGAAATTTAAGAGCATGCTGCAGGACCACTAAGATAATCCATGTGAATGAAAGTGCAAACCGAAGTACCGACCAATCCATACTACGTTCCACACCATGATTGTTGGTTTAAATTGTGATGATCTAAGAATCGATTCCAAATATGTATGGAATTTCAAA
Organism: Ceratopteris richardii; assembly: GCA_020310875.1. Classification (NCBI taxonomy): domain Eukaryota; kingdom Viridiplantae; phylum Streptophyta; class Polypodiopsida; order Polypodiales; family Pteridaceae; genus Ceratopteris; species Ceratopteris richardii. Next base: position 179,173,109 of record CM035416.1, read on the forward strand.
CTTAGGGTTTGAAACGGTAATTCTAATTGTGATAAAAATGCCTTATGCTTTTAAATACATAGTGTGTGGATCGATTCTATCAACTTCAATGCCACTGCATTAAAAAAAACAGAGATAAGGATGTTTTCTTTTACCTTCCTCTTCCTCTGAGCCTCACATCAGACTAGTCCTTAATCAAGTTACAATTTCATATTATCTATCATTTCAAGGATCTTCTCTTCTTTCTCCCTCCTTGTTTCAAACTCCATGACACTAGGACCGTAAATATGAAGCAAGATATCTGGATTATAAGAACTCACTTTAGGGAGATGCACTAGATACAAGGAATAACTGGGAAGGATCTCGTACTCTGAGATTACTTGTTGGCTCTTTTTATAGGTGGACATTCTAGTGCTGGTCCAAATGAGGTAATTTGTCAATCTTTGTATGTTCCACATGATGATGCAGATCATTCGATTTTTGATGTAGATTTACATGACACTTATTGATGATTGCAGACCTTTTCACAAAGGCTCTGCCTAGGGAGAAGTTTGAAGCTTTTCGCAAAGCTTTGGGCTTACTTACTTTTGTGAATTGATTCCACATAGCTTGTCACTTCCTTATACATGAGTGCTAGCATCTTGTTAACATCATCACTCCCAAGGTGGATTTGTGGATGTATTTTGGTAGTGATATGTGTGAACACACTAGGTGCAAGAGAACAAGGAGAGATGACTCTTCTCCCAACCTTATGCTTGTCTATATAGCTGCTTGAATCAACGAGGACCACAAATGTAACTAGAGTCCACAAGTGCATGTGCAATCTCCTCCACTCCTTTAGTACCTTCCACTAGAGTGCACTAGTGGTTGGTGTACTCACCTCTTGAGTTAAGTCTCACTGGACTCAAGTTAACTCACCTTAACTTGAGTTAGAAGGCTCTAGAGCTCCTTGGGCAAAACTCTCTCCCCATGCTCCCCATGGGGGGGTTGAACCCAAGACCTCCTCCTTCACAACCATGAGACTTAACCACTAGGCTAAGTGGCTTACTTGAATATAAGAGCACATGAACTTATGCTTGAGTCTATTCTTGAGATCTTTGGTCCTACAGACGAGTGACCAAATAGTATTCGATTTCAGATCTGTCTGAAGCAGTCAGATGCCTAGACCATAGACTTACTTTATTACATTCTTCCCCCCTTGGAAAACATTTCCCTCCTCGAAAATAGAGCTATATATATAACCATAGGCAATCCCTGAGCCTCATGTTCTAAAACTGGAAGAACATGGTCATGTTCTAAAACTAGAAGAACATGTCTCATCTCTGTGGTGGCGTGCCTACCCAAATGATTCAAAACACTGTCTTAATTTTCACTTTGATGAACTCGACAAAGTACAAACTAGTGAAACAATAATAAGGGTGGATCTAAACACATCCCTGGTCAATTCACAGTTTCTGGATGTGCAATTTAGGCAAAAACATGTGAACTAGGTGGATTCAAATTACTAGTCCATTTCTAGGCATAATTGGTGCATGGAGTTAGTAATGAAAGTGGGATTCTTATCCATCAAAAGACTTTGAGAACTCTAGATTCACTTGAATTTGATTTGGAGCACTTAACATTTGGTTGTCTTAAACATCTAACTTGGATGTTTGTGCAATGGTTTATTCTTATCCAACATTTACTTGATCTTTTTCACCCGGTTAGAGGACTACTTTGTGTAAATGGGTTAAAAAATCCTATGTAAACTATACGAGAAAGTTTATCATTTCTGTGGAGCAAACCATACTAAATCTCGCCCAATACAAAGTCGCAATGAAATTAGTCCGACTTAGGACACTTTTCTCAGAGACTAGTTTTTAGCTAAAAGTTTGTGGGAATTATCAATCTATTGAGCAATTCCTAACTTCTCTATTCTAGAGTATACTGGAATCTAGGAAATCATTTATGATATTAACTTGAAGCAAACTTAAATAAATAAGTCCACTTAGACTTATTATCTTTTGAAGATTGAAAAGGTTATTGTTCATAACATCTATCTAGGATGTTCAATTTAGTTATCTAATTCTAACCGACTAATCCTCGTCTTTTGCAAAAGGAATTAGATACATCTCTAAGCCAATTCCAAAAGATTTTGGAAAGCGGAAAGAAATAACTAAATCGTTGTACAACCAATTCAAACTTCGAAGATACATAAACTTGTTATGAGTCAAAGTCTATATGACTCACGATTTTAACTTCTCAAAGATCTGTTTCAACAGGGTATTAAAGCATTTTCTTTATCTTTAAGAGAAATAAGCTGGATTCTCAAAAAGATTCAAAGAATATCAAAAACATCATCCAACCACACGATACTAGTGTGGCATTTACCATCAGTGTGTCGACCCACTGAGGTTCGATTGATGAGTTTTTTAGTCAAACAATGCTTCACTTGAGACTAAGTTCAAGTCACGTTCAGTCTTGCTGACTCCTTACTGGGAAGGCAATTCTTGTGCATTTCTTTGAGTCAAAAGAGTGAATTTACCAAGTTACACTAGGAACTTGATATTTGACTTAGTCAATGAAATCCTTCGTTGAAAAGATCAACTCAAAATCAAAGTCCAACTTCTTTCAGAAAGTATCAAATATTTCCAAACTAACAATATTTTGTCTTGAAGTGCTTCAGGAAGATCTTAGAAGTTACTTACTTTATATCTTCTATTTCCTTGACCTTGAAGCTATCTTGAAGTATCTTGAGATACTACTTTCATCCTTCTTGAATAAAACTCCTTCTTTGAAGTTTTAATTCCCTTGAGAATCAAACCTAACTTCAAGATCCAATTTAGAACTAAAAGATAATTATCATCCATGGTCCCATACCATCTTTCCTACATCAATCTGAGTATAAAATTTGGTGTCCCATACCACCCTATTTTATATTCACATTAATGTGTGGGTGATACTTATCCTAAAGTCTAAACATCTATTGATAGAATACCTTCTTACTTCAATTCTTTCCGAGAGATTTGAAGTTTCAGGTATTACCTCTAACTAGATTTTCTAGGTTTTGGATCCCTTCACATCATCGTTGCATGATCTAGTGCTTTCATTGAGGAACTTAAAAACCTTTTGATGGAATATCCATCCTTCTTTGCTAGGGTTTTCAAATGAAAACCAATCAAAATTCCAAGTACCTGAATTTTCACAAATTCAAGTTCAATTGGTTTATCCTTGACCAATTTGTAGTGACAAGAGCTTTTGACTCCTTGTCTTTAGATTCCTTTCTTTACTGATGCTTTAGGTACCTACTCCGGGGACGTTATAGGAATCTTTCTACTGCTTAAGTCTTAAGCATCCGCTCATGCTCTTTGGATTTGTACCAAAATCCCTTTAAGGATAGGCAAACATAATCTTTTACCTTCCACAGATTTAATTACCATCGACATGGTTACAGACTACATAGTTGGAATATCTACTCTATTCAAACTTGGAACAGCTTACTATTTTGATTGCCAATACTTGGCAAACTTCACAATAGTTCCAATCGCAAATATCTTGGACAACCATGGCCAAGATTGATCAATTCTTGTTGATCATGCGACAATAATAAAGACTTTGTCTTTATCATTAAGATCTCTTGAGCTTTTCTAAACTTTTTGGCTTACGTGCAGGATTTTAGAGATCTTTCCCTAACTTAAGTTCAAACATGTTCTAATGCTTTTTAAATTCTAAACCTAAGAATTTTTTATACACATCCAAGTGATATCAACCATTTGGACTTTAAGTACTATTTCTTACACTTTGGGATTGCTAGGGAACTACTTACTGACTAAAGAGTTTAAAGAATTTCCTTCTCACTACTTCAGAAAACATTATTCTTCAAAGACGAGATTTCTTCTAGGGAAACACATATCTTGAGCAAATGATTCATCTTGGAATCTTTTGCAATGTTGGAAGGATATTTGAAAGAAATTCTTTCAAACAATATCCAGAAAGTTTACTGATTCAATTGTATTCATTTCTTGAGTATCAAACTAGAGACTAAATATCACCCTTTGGATATGGTTTTCCCATGCCACTATGAAAGTTTAAGTTTAAACTTTCATTTATGTGATATTGACTCCTATTTTTGAGTTTGATACAAGATTCATTATTATTGATCAATCTTTAGATGTTACTAGAATCCTTTAAACATATTTCACTAATCAAAATTATGTTTAAAGTCCAAGCATCTATTGATGATTGATCCAATAGTAATGCTAAGATGAACACATACCTTTTGAACTTTATAGCCTATTTAGGAAAAGTTCATGGATTGGAGATCCATTTCTTGGAACTTTCTATTCCTAAATGAAAAGTTCACACTTGCTTCAAGTCCTTAGGAACTTATCTTATTTCCTAAAGATTGCTTAACTAGTTGCATAATTTACTAGAGATGCAACTATAGAACTTAACATCCTTTTATTGACGTCAAAAATCAATTGATTTTGAGATTCAACCTTTGATTTTCATCACTCCTTGGGATGAAATCAAATGAAAACTTATAAAAGGTTCATAGTTTTTTTTTGGCACCTTTATTAGAAGATCATCATGTTCTCGTTCCTATCATATAGTATGAATTTATGTGTATTTTGTGTTGATGTGTAAAACACCACAAGAAATGAATTAATGTGACACTAGAACACCTCTATGGTCACCATTAACTCATTGCCACTCCAAACTTTGAGAAATGATAGCGAAACCAAGAACTTTGCTTCTTAAGATTTTTCTAGTCACTGAAATGACATACCTTCAGTATTTTGCTAATTTCTCTTAGCTCAAATATTATTTCTCCAAGATATTTTATAGGCTAAGACTAGAAGAGTAGAGCTTTTCAACAAGCTATCATATGCATTAAACAGATCTCTAGAACTCAAGTTATGGCCCTCACACGATGACCCTATATGACCTTCCAAAACTGGAAATTTTGCCTGTTTTAGTAAATTTCGCTGTCTAAAAATAAAAATTCGATGCCTAGCATCGAATTGCAACCAAAGTCGATGCCGGGCATCAACTTTGAGCTTTTTCAGCCTCTTTTTTTGCACCAGAAATAGCCTCTTGAACACACACATGAAGAAGACCACTTGTATGTAGGAAGTCGATGCCAGGCATCGACTTTATGCTGAAACTCGATGCCAGGCATCGAATTGCTCCACAAACCTCATGATTTAGAAGTTTCATCAGTAGATAAAAGTCAGATATGAAGATAAGGACTTATCAGCTAGGATTCGATGCCAGGCATCGACTTCTCGCATAAAACTCAACCTTTCAACATACATTCAATGCCAGGCATCGACTTGCTTGGAAAACTTCAAACTCTCAAATCATTACATAGAAGACAAACACTGGAGATGGAGGAAGAAGACTTATACACAGAACTTTAACTAGTTCTTGTCATAACTATGAAAACTCAGAAGCTTACAAGTGCTTTCTCGCTCAGAGAAGCCCGACTATACTCAGTCATACAAAATGAGTTCTAACTCACTCTCTCATTGTCTTCCCTCTCTTCTCTCTCGCCACGTCAGTTAATACAAACTAACTTTTATAGATTTTCTCATTCCCGTGACTTTTAAAAAACTTCTAGAACTAAAGTGAACTAACTTTACAAGTATAATACACTTGTGAATTTGTCCCTTCACATAGGCATGTGGTTTTCTTCTAAAGCTTTGACCTTCAAATATATGTCCAATTAGTGAGTGTTTCTCCAACAGCTCCCCCTCAATAACTAATTGACATTCCCTGTTTCTTCATATCATCTTCTTTTCTTTTACTCCTGCCATGCTTTTGAGTCTACTGGTCTTCACACCATCCAAGCTCTTTGTCATTATGTCTGCTAACTGATCTTTAGTAGAAATGTACTCCACTTCAATCTCCTTCTCCATTACCTTTTCTCTGAGAAAATGATACTGTATCTCTATGTGCTTTGTCCTTGCATGAAAAACTGGATTTGCTGCAAGATAAAGTGGACTCATATTATCTCCATGTATTGTAGGTGTACCTTGATCAATGCCCAAGCTTTTGAACAATGTAAGCTTATCACCAATGTATATCATGTAGCCATGAGTTGATCTTCTAACATCCTGGTTACCTGCCCAGTCTGAGTCACTGTAGGCTCTCAACTTCAAATCTGATGTAAAAGGATAATATAATCCTTCCTTTATAGTTCCTTTGATATATCTGAGAACTCTTTGACGTGCAATCCAATGTGGGTCCTTTGGACAAGGCATGAATTGTGACAAAACTCCCACTGCATAACTAAGATCAGGTCTTGTTAGTGTAGCATAAATCAAGCTACCCACAAGAGATTGATACTTCCTCATATCTTTGTATTCTGCACCATCATATTTACTGAGTTTGTGATTAACTTCAAGTGGAGTTGAAGCTTCTCTGCAATTTTCCATATCAAACTTCTTCAATAGATTCAGAAGATACCTTTCTTGTGACACAAATATGCCATTATCTGTATAGGTGACTTCCATACCAAGAAAGTATGATAACTTTCCTAGATCACTGATCTTGAATTCTTTTTCAAGTAATCTCTTTACCTCCTTGATTCCTTCATCTGAAGTACCTGTGATTATAATGTCATCTACATAAATACAAATGTAGATTGTACCTTCCTCTATTCTTTTGATGAGTAGACTTGGATCTGCTTTTGAACTTTGATATCCAAGGTCATTGAGATACTTCACCAGTCTATAGTTCCATGCTCTTGGAGCTTGCTTCAATCCATACAATGCTCTTCTCAACCTGCAAACAAAATTTGGATACCTGGAATCTATAAACCCTTGAGCTTGTTCCATGTATACCTCATCTGATATGTATCCATTCAAGAATGCATTCTTTATATCCAGTTGACTTAGGGTCCATCCTTTTGAAGCTGCAATAGCAATGATTGTCCTCATAGTTGACATCTTAGCTACAGGACTGAATGTCTCATCATAATCTATGCCATAGGTTTGGGCATAGCCTTTCACCACCAGTCTAGCTTTGTATCTGGCTATACTTCCATCTGCAAGCTTCTTCACTTTATATGCCCATTTATTTCCAATTACTTTCTTACCATTTGGTTTAGGAACAAGTTCCCATGTCTTGTTTTCCTCCAGTGCATTGAACTCTTCCTTCATTGCATCTTCCCATTGCTTCTTACCTTTCGCTTCATCATAGTTCTGAGGTTCTTCATCATCTTTGACCATATATTCATAGTTCTTCTGAGTTATGTAAGAAGTATCATAAGAATACCTTTCTGGTTGTCTTCTAGTCCTGCTTGACCTTCTTGGTTCACATTCTTCATAAGTGTCTGGATACACTTCTTCATCAAATATAGGAGCTTCTTCATTCCTTCTTGTTAATCCACTTCTGGATGTACTTGCTTGCATATAGTCTTCATCTCTATTTACCCACACAATTGATTTTCCTTTCTCACATCTTCTTACCTCTTCTTCAAATTCTTCAGCTGTATGACTTTGATCTGCATACCAACTTTTCTGTTCATCAAATGTAACATCTCTAGAAACAAGAAATTGTTTTGTTACAGGATTCCACAACCTCTAACCCATCTGCTTTTCATCATAACCAATGAACACATATTTTTCTGCCTTTGGTTCAAGTTTATGCCGAAGTTGTGATGGCACATAAGCATATGCAATTGATCCAAACACTCTACAATGATCTAGTGTTGGTTTCTTACCCCACCAAGCTTCATGTGGAGTCATACCATTGAGAGCTGCACATGGTAATCTATTCACATGATATGTAGCTGTATTTACAGCCTCAGCCCAAAGATAATTTGGACCATTCTTCTCCTTTAGCATAGCTCTAGCAAACTCAACCAAAGTCCTGTTCCTTCTTTCTGCTACACCATTTTGTTGTGGTGTATACCTGTAGGTTGTTTCCCTCTTAATGCCTGCATTCCAAAGATAATCATTGAACTCTTGGGAGAAGTATTCTCCCCCTCCATCAGACCTCAGTCTCTTAAGCTTTTGACCTGTGACTCTCTCTGCATATGCATGAAAATACTTGAAAGCTCCAAACACTTCTGATCTTTCCTTCAAAACATATAATGTTATCCATCTTATAGCATCATCAATGAAAAGAACATAGTACCTTGAGCCACTGATAGATCCTTCTTTTGTTGGTCCCCATACATCTCTATGAATGAGCTCTAGTAAACCATCATGTTTGAATCCTTTCTTCTGAAATGCTAACCTGTGTGCTTTACCCATTTGACATGCTTCACATTTATAAACCATATGTTGACTCTGCACATTTGGTAATCCCAGTACAGACTGATTAGCAACCATAGCTTTAATTCCTCTTTCATTGAAATGACCTAATCTCTTATGCCAGAGATCAAGTTCCGTAATCACTCCTTCACCATGTGTGAGCAAAGCTTGACCAATGTTTCCCTGCACTCTTAAAGTAAAGACTCTACCTTCTTTCTTACCAGAGACAATCTGATTATATCCATTCTCTGGATCTTCAACAAATACTCCTTCATTTGTAAACCTAACTTGAAAACCTTTTTCAACTATCTGTCCCACACTAATCAAGTTTTTAGGTATTGTGGCAACATACAAAACATTGGTTAGCAAATCTGCTCCACTCTTATATTTCACTTTTCCAATTGAATGTACACTATGTCTTATATTATCACCTATTTGAACACTATGGCTAGAAATGCCTTTTTCCAATTCTGACATCAATTCTATGTTTCCTGACAAATGATTAGAACATCCAGAGTCAATGTAAAATACCTTTAGATCTTCTTTATTTGATGTGCTGATTGAATTCATCATCAATGATGTATGACTTTCATTCTTTGTGTCATTTGCATAGTTGTAGTAGGTGGTGTTGTAGGATTGATTCTATCCCCAACTTCTTCCTCCACCTCTACCATAGCTCCTCTTTGACTTTGTCTACCTCTTTGAAAATTACTTTGATATCTTCCACCTCGGCCTCTGCTATTGTTTTTTTTATTCTGGTTTGATCCTAGTTGGTTGTGCCAACAGCCATGAGCCAAATGATTACTCAATCCACAGATCTAGCAAGCCTTTTTGTTGTTATTCTGATTACCTCTTCCTCTTCCAAAACCTCTTGGTCTTCCTCTGCCTGTGCCTTTACCTCTTGCATAATAAACTTGAGAACTTGACTCTTCTTCATCCTTTGCTTTACCTTTATCTCCTCTCTTCTTGTTCTTCATGTACATTGCAGAACTTTGTCCTTTATCTCCATCTCCCTTCAAGTCTTGCTCAAATGTGAGCATCAAACCAAGCAATTGGTTCAAATCTGGAACATAATGGTTTAATGAAAGTTCTGTTGATAAGATAAAAGGTTTCCACCTTTCATCCCCTCTCAAAGTTGTAAGTAATTGAGCAATCAACTTGTGATCCTCAATATCTTCATCTATGGATCCAAGACTATCTGCTAGATCCTTCATCTTAGTGACATAGTCACTAATACTTTGACTTGGCTTCTTCTTGAATGTTGTAAACTCTGACCATAGACTTGCTTTCCGTGCTTTAGTAGTGCTTTGGAAATGATACTCCAATGCATTCCATATATCTTCAGATGATTCCAATCCTCTGATGTGTGGTAGCAAATGATCAGAGATTGTATTGTAGATTTAGGCTTTTGCACTTGCATCCTTCTTCTGCCAATACTTTAAAGCATCAAGTTCCTCTTTCTCTAGTCGGCTTTCATCTTCAAATACTGGCTTCTCTTCTTCACCTGTAACATATATCATGAGATCCTTACTCATAAGTAAGGCTTCCATTCTCATTACCCATGCGGGGTAATTATCTTTGTCCAGTTTATCAATGGAGATATGATCTGCCATACTCCTTTGCTTCTGCTGCAACCTGTGAGCTTAAAGGATAAAGGATAATACCTTTTGAAGTTCTTTGTGTATGACAATACTTTTGAAGTAACCTTTTGATGCCTTGTGTCTTCAAATACTTCACCTTTAAAACTTTAATGGAAAACTTTTCAAAACTTCTCGTACCTTTGCCGCCTTCTGCTCTTTAGGACCTTTCTCCTCTGATACCAATTGTTGATGTGTAAAACACCACAAGAAATGAATTAATGTGACACTAGAACACCTCTATGGTCACCATGAACTCATTGCCACTCCAAACTTTGAGAAATGATAGCCGAAACCAAGAACTTTGCTTCTTCAAATTTTTCTAGTCACTAAAATGACATACCTTCTGTATTTTGCTAATTTCTCTTAGCTCAAATATTATTTCTCCAAGATGTTTTTATAGGCGGAAACTAGAAGAGTAGAGCTTTCCAACAAGCTATCATATGCATGAAAGGGATCTCTAGAACTCAAGTTATGGCCCTCACAAGATGACCCTGTATGACCTTCCAAAACTAGAAATTTTACCTGTTTTAGTAAATTTTGCTGTCTAAAAATAAAAATTCGATGCCTAGCATCGAATTGCAACCAAAGTCGATGCTGCGCATCGACTTTGAGCTTTTTCAGCCTCTTTTTCTGCACCAGAAATAGCCTCTTGAACACACACATGAAGAAGACCACTTGTATGTAGGAAGTCGATGCCAGGCATCGACTTTATGCTGAAACTTGATGCCAGGCATCGAGTTGCTCCCAAAACCTCATGATTTTAAGAAGTTTCATCAGTAGATAAAAGTCAGATATGAAGATAAGGACATATCAGCTAGGATTCGATGCCAGGCATCGACTTCTCGCATAAAACTCAACCTTTCAACATACATTCGATGCCAGGCATCGACTTGCTTGGAAAACTTCAACCTTTCAAATCATTACACAGAAGACAAACACTGGAGATGGAGGAAGAAGACTTATACACAGAACTTTAACTAGTTCTTGTCATAACTATGAAAACTCAGAAGCTTACAAGTGCTTTTTCGCTCAGAGAAGCCCGACTATACTCAGTGTCATATTAGGGATGCACCCCTCCTTGAGTGAGGTGGCATAGATGCCACATGGCATCATATGGGTACTATATACCATTTGGTAAAAAAGTCAAGAGAGAACTCATGACACTAGGATCGGGTGGAGACATCGATCGCTGAAGGAATCATGCTCAGGCGAGGCTGGGAGGTGAACCATGAAATGAATCTCTGCGTGTTATAGATCAGCAATGGCAAAAGGATGTTTTATGACACTGGTATCAGAGCATGTTGAATCGCTGAGAGCTTCCGCGTGCGCCAGACGGGTATTGAACCATGGTCGCTGCTCTAGGAGGCTCCTCACGTAGCCAAGGCGCTCAGCCCGTTTTGCAGACATAGGAGGCGCTGACTTGTCCAAGACACCATGCTTAGAGGCTGCCCACGTGAGCACGCCACCAACTCATACCTCCCTTACGGAGGGCTGACACACCCGTGACCCACCGCTCAGGTGTACAGATGATCATCGATGGATATGGGTTCTTGCTTGCTTGAATGATATAGGTTCTGAAACAAACTAGCCCAAGCGTGTTCCACTATTATCGAGGGTAGAAGAGAATTTGAAAAGGTCAATCATTCTCAGATCGAGACAGTTGCCAGACCTTATGCTTTTATCAAATTCGATACCTTTATACCAAAGACCCGAAAGCTATACTTGGACAACAAAACGCAGAGGAATTTGGCAAAGTTAAATGATGATCTGTACGAGGTTCAGCAAATCAAGGCACACAAAGGACAGCATACACATGTATTCTACATGTGTATGACTCAGAGCTCAGAGCGGAGTTTCTCTTGCCGTTTTACTTCATCGGATACTCGCACATGGATGTGAGAAGGATGAAAAGATCATCAAAGCAACAAGGAGCAATCAAAAGTGATACCTCCCTCTACGTGAATTAGTAAGGAGTTATAAGCTCACTCTCTAGGTTTGAATGCTTTGAAATTTCTGTAAGAATTTCTATTTTTTGAGAATGATAACGAAGCATTAGGGGGCCAAGATTTTGGAGGGAAATCACATGTATGGAGAGTATGAGATATGTACTCTCACCTAGAGTGAAGGATTCCCTCAAAATACAAGAAAAGGTAAGCTTTAGATACCTCCAAAGTAGTTATTTTTCATGATTTTTACATAAATTTCAGGAGCTATTTTGGATAAATAGCCATTTTGGGAAGGGGAAAAGAAGAGGGATTTATCATAGATTTATGGAAATAATCATGCAAACATATAGTATAGTGCATTGACTTCCATGCAAGATCAAGAAATCCATAAGATACCTCAGTTTGATGGGAGTTTGAAGCTCCACAACACCCCCTTCCATCACAGTTTGACAAAAATTTCAGCACCTAAATCTAAGAAATTCCCATTTTGGAAGAGGGAAAAATAGGTGCGATAACTATGGATGGATGGGAAAAAGTATATTTACTGAGAGTATATTATATGGACTATATAGGCGAATCATTAGATTCATCAAAATGATAAGTTAAGGAGGAATTTTACTTCCTCAAAGACCCCCTTCCCACACTTTTTGGAAAAATTCAGAAATTAATCTTTTGCCAAACTCCACTTCTTGGAGTAAGAAAAAGATCATTTAGAGGCTTCCCATGGATTATTGTGCATAATCCAAGAGAAATCCACATTTAGAGTGGATTAGAAGCTTGCTAAAAGCTCCCATCTAAGTTTTTGCATAAAAGCAAAAATCTTGCTTTAGGCCTCTTTTGGGGAGTGAATTAGCATGCATGAAGGGAGGATTTGGAAAGGTGAAAATAGGCCTAAGCATCTTCATATATCACTCTCTGAGATTATGGAGAGAATTTTAGCATTTGCTTGATGGAAGAATGCTTTTGGGCACCCCAAAAATCACATTTGTACACTTTTTCCAGCCCCTCCAACAGTCCACTAGTTTGACATGTCCCACTTGGAATGGCCATATCTTGGGCTAGAAAATTCCAAATAGGACGTGCTATGGCTCGTTTTGAAGAGCACAAGGTCTACTTTCAGTTTATAAAAACAAAATTTGGAAAATAAGTATTTTTGCAGGTCTGAACAGCTCTGCAAAATCTGAACAGTTTTTGGCGACTACCTTCCGGGAGCCATATTTTTTCAAACCGGGAAGGCGATTTGAGTAATTTCACTTGGACCTATTTGCACATGCTTTATATTTCAGTTTATGAAAATTTGCAGGTCCTAAAGTGGTTTTTGCAGGACTAAAGAAGGATTACTAATGCATTTTTGAGCTAAATTTGCATTATTTTTGTAATCACCTAACCATATTTTATGTTTTGGGGAGTGTTCCGATGTTTTCGGACACTTCAAAGTGTATTTTAGAACCTGAGGAGGAAGGTGCAGAGGTCTTGAAGCTTGTCGAAAGCCATTGGATGCATGCAATTCCAAAATCAAACTACTCAGGGACGTATATTTTATGCTTTCTGGCATTTTATTTATGTTATGGCATGTTTTGTATCTACATGCATAAATGGGATTGCATACATCAAGTGTTGATCATTGTTTAAGCTCTTAAAGTATGGATCAACATGCAGGAAGTATACTTTTTGATTGTTTGCAGGAAAGAAGATTACAGAAACCATATGGCTATGCAACACCGGGAATGGTTGCTAGCAAATACTTTTGTGTTTTTGCAGGTCATGGAATCCATATATAAGTTTATGGCGTGCATGCCATGGGCCTGTCAAGCCCTATGTTTTTGGGTGGCCTGAGTGCCACTGAGCTATGGTTTAAATTTTTTTGGAATTCCATTTCCTGGGGAAATGCTGTCGAATTTTTTCCTACCGCATGGCGTTATATACGCACTTGCCTTTAGGCAAGAAGGTTATGGCATGGTAACATGCCTTTCTGCAAACATCAATAAGTTTTAGGCATGCTTATAAGCATGTATTTGATGGACTTAGGACCATCAGAGTATTTTATATAAGGCAACTTCAGTAGTAATAGGATCCCTACACATAATCCTTATGGATTTAGACCATAGGATTGCTAAAGGGAAGGACATGTACCTTCACCATTAGGAATGTGCACAAGCAATCTTATAGGTTATGAGAAGTTGCATACAGGCACGGGAGATACATTTATGATAATCTCCAAGTTAGTGAAGATTTAGTTATCTTCACAAGAGTCTCACATGATGATTAGGAGACTATGGGGTATCATGATGCATACCCAAAGAGTGACTAGTTTCACTCATATACATCACTTGAGCAAGTAGTGAAGCATTTTTGCTACACTACTAAGGAAACCAAATAGATGGGATCACAAAGATGGGTTTCATGAGATAGCATCGACGGATGCTTATGTGATTCGAGTGATGGTTAGGAAGGCCATAGGCATGGCACTAGCTCCATGGTATAGAGCATAGATCCCTTAGTCAGGAATAGTTGGGGTACCCAATACATATCGGGATCTACAGAGAGGTACCTAGACTTAGTCTTTGTACCTAGGAACAAGTTGGTTTGGAACAGAAGGGGATATCCATTGTCACATTGTTGACTAGAACCAAACTAACTAGTTCAAGGACATGGGACTCATTTGAGTCCACTGATATGATTTTAGGATATGGGATTCATTAGAGTCCACCTGCATATTCCATTACATATGTATGGAATATATATATTCGGTTTAGTGTAGGTATGGCAACATGAATTGGAAGAAGGTTCCACTGGTATGGGACGGTGGAAACAACTCCCCTTTGAGCACTCTTCTTCTATGGCCAGGGAGAAAAGGACTCATCATTCATGGCGTCATGTCTCACTAGATCAGAGGAGAGCTCTTAGTAGACATCTCCTACTAGGATTGGGAGTTATCTTTCACAGTATGGGAAGATTTATTCTTCCAGTAGAGAATGTGGTACATGATTTTATCACCATGGATATCACATACTCATGTTGTGCTTTCAGGAAGGATAATTCCATTAATTGATGGGATCGTATAGATCCATGAATAGAGAATGGTTGGCAGACATAGCTTTCTAGTATGGATACACAGGTGTTTATTGTAAGGAATTTATTTCCTCCACTCTTCACTACATACACCTTCATCAGTTACGGGAGATCTGTTCTCCATCTTCATAAGAATCTGTGTAATGAGGGAGTATGCATTAGTTATGGAAGAGAGGACTAAATAAATTCATGAGTTTCTCTTTTAAGGAAAGGAGAGAGTGGGAATCAGCTCAGAGATCCATGAGAGGTCTCACTTTAGCTCCTATTCTTTGAAAGAGAAAAAAGGAAAGGAAAATATGATTTCTTCATAGGAGAAGAATTGAGTATGTTTTCCTTTAGACAGAAGAGGTGTTTAGAAAACATCTCTTAGTTTATATTTCAGAAGGAATTTGTTACTCTACTTGTCAATATAATTTCCTTCATATGGGAGTATGATTCTCCACTATTTTAGAAGGGAAACATGGAGAACTTATGTGCATGTTCTCAATCATGGATAAGTAGAGTTAACGGATTCAAAAGAATCTCTTTCAAAGGGAAAGCGAAAGTGGAATAGATTCCACTACCAGAGCTCTTTTCCTTAGAGGAAATTACAGAGAGAGATAGAGAGAGAGTTTCACTTTCTCATTTCGGTTGTCTAGATAGAAGTGGCACTCTTCTATCTAGAACAAGAGGGAGATCAGTTAATCATGATGGTTAGAATGAGTCTCACTTGTAAACTCTAGAAAGAAGCAGTTATGCTATTTTCAGTGATGGTCTTTGACTAGATGAGATAATCTAGTTATTGACATTAGTTAGACTGGGAGTAGATTGATGATACTTCTCTTTTGAGTTTCCAGGAAATAGCGATATATCTAACCTATTATGGTACCAAACTCTTAGTTGGTGTTACATCATGAGTATGATGAGTAAACATCAGTTAGGAGGATGGGTACTTAGGGATTATCTGAATCTCAAAAGGAATGCTTTCTGCATTCATATGGCAAACTACAGGGAAGAGAAATTTTAGAGTTTGCACTAGTGCCAAAAGATGCTCTTCCAATAGAACGTAGTCCAAAGGTAATGGATGAAAACCACAGACTTCTTGGTTGGTGAAATGTAGAGATTGCATTTTACTATCAAGATATTCTTATATATGAGCTAGAAGATGGATTTGCATACTTCACAAGGTAGTTAGGGTTAAACTATTACTTGTGATTACACTCAAGGTTAGGAAGACCTAGAGTGGTATGAGGGCAATCTATCATTTAGTCTTAGACGGGTTTGGAGTCACTTGTTATGGGACTTTGTTCTATATTTCATAGGATTCTATGGTTTATTATCTCCATTATAATATGGTCAAGCCTATAAGCTTGGCACCTTACACTGGTTTTTTATCTTATTACTCCATAGAGGATGCATCATATGGACTTAGGTCATTTTGGTGATGTTATATGATATGGGAGTGATAATTTGGAAGTCAAGTGTATATGGGAGATAGTAGGCACCATTCAGACGGTTTCCCACCTTTGAGATGATCTCATATGAGATCTCTTAAGGGGAAGGATATGGGGAAACAACACACAGAGATGACTATGTACATAGAGTACATGGGGTTCAGGGGAGTCCGAGCATTTTCTTCTACCATTATGGACATTTCATTTACATTTTCGAGGACGAAAATGCTTTCAAGGGGAAGGAAATGTCATATTAGGGATGCACCCCTCCTTGAGTGAGGTGGCATAGATGCCACATGGCATCATATGGGTACTATATACCATTTGGTAAAAAAGTCAAGAGAGAACTCATGACACTAGGATCGGGTGGAGACATCGATCGCTGAAGGAATCATGCTCGGGCGAGGCTGGGAGGTGAACCATGAAATGAATCTCTGCGTGTTATAGATCAGCAATGGCAAAAGGATGTTTTATGACACTCAGTCATACAAAATGAGTTCTAACTCACTCTCTCATTGTCTTCCCTCTCTTCTCTCTCGCCGCATTAGTTAATAGAAACTAACTTATATAGATTTTCTCATTCCCGTGACTTTTAAAAAACTTCTAGAACTAAAGTGAACTAACTTTACAAGTATAATACACTTGTGAATTTGTCACATAGGCATGTGGTTTTCTTATAAAGCTTTGACCTTCAAATATATGTCCAATTAGTAAGTGTTTCTCCAACGTTTTGGGAAGAGTTCATGAATCAATTAAGATCCTCTACTTGGAACATCTACTTTCCCATAAATAAATTCATCTCGAACATGGTAGGAGAATGATCTCACATGGAATAGAAGGCTTGACTATTTCATTTTACTGTTTCTCTTTTAGGAAATATCTCAATTCCTAACAGTCATTTACCAAGGTTTCATCGTAAGATGCGAATCTTGAAACCACAAAAAAACTTCTTAAAACTTTCAAAAACTTCTAAATAGAAGAGTGCTCATGGAACTTGGAAACATAGCTGAAGTTATTATCCAATCTTGGGATGTTTGAGAAGTTACATAAATTAAGTAACTAATCAACTAAAGCTTATCCGCATGACTTTCTAAATATCACCTATACTTAGAATAATCATTATAAGCTTATCTTCATGACTCCCTAAGTACATCCGGGACTTAGAGTCATCATGCATCACAAAAGGTTTGCAAGTAATTAAATTTTCTTGGTCATCAAGAAAATTTAATACTTAACTTTCTCCTAGTGCTTACTTATACCAAGTAAGACATTAAACATACTTAATGGTTATTAAGTATTTATTTTTGATAACGGATTCAACTTGGGAAGGAATCGACTAATTACTTGAGCTGCAGACTAGAACTAGTATGTCTTTGCAACTAACTAGTCCTCTGTCTTCCCTAATGTCAAGCCATGAGCTTTATAAAGTAAGCTAAATACTAAGAGAGTACATTTTCATATCTGCTTGCAAAGAGCATCCCGTCCTATCATGCAAATGCATGTGCTCACATGTGTATGCATGCATGTTCTTTGCCTGCCCAAAAAAATAATGCAACAATCATGCATGAGCTTGATGCATGACTTTTCCTTGTACTAAGAATGTATATCATGCAATCTTGATGCATGTATATCCTTTCCTTTGTCCTAATGCACTATGATATAAAAAATTATCCTCGTGGTGCAATAAAAACCTTACTCAATGGAAAGGAAATCTGGAATTAAACTACCAAAATACATTCTTTGATGCACAAGGATCCTTTTTTAAACCAAGTCTTTCGTTAATACAAACTAATGCTTGGAATGAGAAGTGGATTTTTTCATTATCCTAGTCTAGACTTAATCGATTGAAATCTTGGCTATTTCAATATGCATCTAGGATTAAGTGTAGAATAATGAAAACAAGATAAATCAAGCATTAAGGCCAAGTAGAAACTAGAAAATACTTAGCTTTGATCATAGCTTTGTCCATCCTCTGATCCTTGTGAGGAGCTATTCACCATCCTTCAAGGCCTTAGTGAGCATCCGCATCCCTCCTCGCCAAATTTGGAAGTGCAAAGACATCGAACCTTTTTTTTTGCTTCTTCTAAAGCAATGCCAAAGTATGTATGATACTTGTTATATGCTCCGTGTATGGCATGTCAACTAAGCTAGGTTCCTTCCTTCTTCTCAAAATTGGGTTTAACAACAAACATCCCATATATATGATCAATGTTAAGAGGAGGATTCCAGCATTGATGGCTGTGTGATATATGTTTGTAGCAATAAGAATGCAAAAGTGTCTGCTTGGTTGAGTGGCATAGCAGTAAACCTGATATATGAGCTAATGAATCTGAACTTTGGATTATTGATAGAGGTCTCAGAAAGGCCGACTTCTTGTGAGCATGATGGTCTGACTATGGTACAAGAGCTTTTGATCTCGATAGAAGAAAAGAAAGCATTTGATTTCTGCTCCGAAATTGGATTTTCGTAACTCTTGAACATGACCACGTCTAATGCTCATGCTTAATCATCGTCTTCCAAAATTTATCGGTAAAGTTGATAGCTCATTGTCATGGTTAGAGGAGACATGCTTGTCTGGTTATGTCCCCAGTTCGGATCCAAGATATGGCTAGCTACTACAGTTGAGCAAGTTTTGCTTCACTTCTTCCAGCGCTCGAGGAAGTTTTATAATGCGCTCAAAAGTTCTGTGGATATAAATTACAACATTCATATGATTTAAGAACTCCATCATTGGAGGACAGGCTAACCCAATGGCCTTCAAACCTGAGCACTGAGGTTCAAGTCCTACGGCCTACACATAGCATCATCTACATTTGCTAACGATTCGAAGGTCTGTTGCGCCAAAAGCCAAAAATACTATAGAAAATAAACTCTGAGTAATAGCACCCGACGGGATTACTCTACTGGATAAGGCAAACTTCTTCCTCTCACAAGCTCTTGAGTGCAACATCTTCGTCCGACATGCTGTGTCACAATTTCCTTTTGAAACCTCCTCGATTGGGGTCTTCTTTTGCGCCGACAAAACAGACGCCTCAACTAACGAGCGAAAAAAGCTATAAAGTGATGATAATGCTAATGAAGGGAAGGATGATGAAGTATCAAGCTTTCCATAGAAGCTCAAGCTTGGGCGGAAGATGATGATGAATCCTACAAGGACTCCATGAGAGCTTAAGAAAGATGATGAGCCACCAAGGTCACCATGAAAGCTTGCTTTGATACCAATGCAAGAGAACAAGGATTACCACCACCACGTGCTAGAGAGATGACTTTGCTCCCAACCTTATGTCTATATATATAGCTGCTCAAATCAACGAGGACCACAAATGTAAATAGAGTCCACAAGTGCATGTGCAATCTCCTCCACTCCTTTAGTACATTCCACTAGAGTCCACTAGTGGTTGGTGTACTCGCCTCTCGAGTTAAGTCTCACTGGACTCAAGTTAACTCACCTTAACATGAGTTAGAAGGTTCTAGAGCTCCTTGCGAAAAACTCTCTCCCCATGCTCCCCATGGGGGTTGAACCCAAGACCTCTTCCTTCACAACCATGAGACTTTACCACTAGGCTAAGTGGATTACTTGAATATGGGAGCACATGAACTTATGCTTGAGTCTATTCTTGAGATCTTTGGTCCTACAAACGAGTGACCAAACGGTATCCGATTTCAGATCTGTCTGAAGCAGTCAGATCCCAAGACCATAGATTTACTTTATTACACTAGCACTGTTGAGGGACTTTTCTCCCTCGTTAGGAGGTCTTTTCCCCTAGCTTGTATATACACCTATAACCCTAACATGTCACTTATCTTTTAATATTCTCTTGGTGCTACATTCAATATTGTTTGTTAGGCTCCAAGCTTCTTCTTCTTCCTTGTGCTATTCGCATGATTGCATAGACCTCAAACTCCAAAAAATACACCTTCGTTGGCTAGGTTATTTGTTGAGAACCTATACGGGTTATATGGTATTCCATTAGTCATTGTTTCAGGTGAGGATAGGAAGTTTACTAGACACTTTTTGAGAAGTGTCTTCAAGAGACTAGATAAAACATTGAGCATGAGCATGCCTAAGCATCCACATATAGATGGGCAAACAAAGAGGTTTCACGAAATCCTAGAAGATATGCTTTAGGCATATGTAAATGAAAGACAAACTAACTGGGAAGAATAATTACCTATAGTAGAGTTTTAATATAATAGTGCTTAATAGTCTTCCACTAGGCATAGTCCATTTATGCTTATGTATAGGTTTCCACCAAGAGCTTTCTATGTTGTAGGATATCAACATGAGAAAGTCCAAACTGAAATGGGCTTCTTGGAAGAGATGAGTGATATGCTTAGGATTGCTAAGGATAGCATTAAGAGATCTCAAGATAGAGCTAGACCCATGCTGATCCTCAAAGAGGAGAAATTAACTTTGCAATAAGAGAGCAAATATATCTTAAAGGTTCCTCTAGTTTTGAAACCATAAAGACAATAACTTTTCCAAAATTATCTCTTAGTTATTGTGAACCATTCCCAATACTGGAAGGAAGAGGAAATATATTTTACCAGCTCCAACTTCAAGAAAGTAATGAGACAATTCTTTTAAATTTGAATTCAAAATAATTCTTCATGCTTGATCTTTTGCTTCTCATTGCTTCAGGTGGCATCCATCCAAAGGATCCATAACTTCCTAAGGTTGAAGCTTGAATTTCAACAATGGCCCAAGCAAATTAGTAGGTCTAATAAATCCTTTAGGTAAGTATTCATGAATCTAAGTCTCTATTTTCTGATGTTGAGATACACTAAGTCTATATAAAGGTTTACAGATAGGTTTTTTGTTAGCTAGTAGGTGAATGGCATGGTCAATGTCTCGTCTACAAGGTGGCAATCCTTTGGGGAAGTCAATTGGAAATACATCTTTATGTTCAAACATTAACTATTTCAAATCCTTAATTACACATTCTTACAAAAAAATAATAAAAGTTCATATCCATAGTTACATTATGATCATAAAAAGCATACATATGAAAGTTCATAATCATGCAAAGACTCATGAGCATCTACACTATAAAAAGCATGAATATTGTGTACATAATGTAAATTAATGAAAGTATCTAGCTCAATACATGATATGAGAGGTATACTAGGAACATTCCTCTCACCATGATCATGCAAAGACTCATGAGCATCTACACTATAAAAAGCATGAATATTGTGTACATAATGTAAATTAATGAAAGTATCTAGCTCAATACATGATATGAGAGGTATACTAGGAACATTCCTCTCACCATGAATACAAAATGTGCTTACATTCTTATCAAATTCAATAGTATTATTCTAATAACTTATTTTAAGTGTGTCCCTCAATCCTCAATTCCATTCTTTGCCCAATCATGTTACATTATTCATTAGTATTGTGAACATGGCTAGAGCATTGGTATGACCAAATGGTATCACCAAAAACTCATAGTGCACATATCTGGTACTAAAGGCAATCTTGGGTACATCTTCTACTTTTATTATAATCTATGGATACCTTCATCTTAAATCAAGAATAATGAAGAGCTAAGCTTGATGTAAGATATCAAATAGATATCCAACCTAGGCATTGGAAATCTATTTTTGATAGTTGCCTTATTTAATACTCTATAATCAATACACAATTGCATAGGGTTATCTTCCTTTTTCACTAGGAAGTTTGGCGATGCATAATGACATAATTTACACCTTCCCTATGTAGCTTTAAATCATAGATGACCTAGCATGCATAATAATACAAACCTCTATTCACTCAAACTCATGATTCTCTTATTTCTTAAAGATGCAAACTGAGAGCTTTTTCACACACAAACTACAATATCGGACCTTTCTAATGCAAGTTACCTCACTCAAACTACTTAATCCTACTCTGAGAGCCAGTGCCTCCAACATATAGTATTTGTTTCATTCACTAGCAAAGTGAGCCTCTCACTTGGAGCATGCACATAGAAATGATAGATGAGCTTTAAGGAAGCTAAGTCTATTCCTATTGATTGGATTCAATTTCAAAACTCCTTTCCTAAAAGAGTTCTTACCTAAGAGTGAATAAGAGTGTAGTTGGGATGAGTGGGATAGAGTGATGAAGTGAGAGAGATCATTCTCTATATATCTCTCACACTATAGAGACATAACACTCAAATTGAAAGGATTAGATGACTTGCAAAAGCCTAACGATTTTTTAGAGGGCTTGATATAACAGTAAAGATTGAGATTAGAAAAAATGCTCCTAAGATCTTGGAAGGAGCTATAAAGTATGCCAAAATTTATGAGGATAATATTGGCACACCTATGGATACAAAACAATCTCTTAGACCTCTAAGGTAACCAAATTTAATGAGCTAATAGTCCGAGTAAAAGAAAATTCATAGTAACAAAGAAAATTTCAAGGGTCTAGACTAAGTACAATCAACTTGAATGGGCCAAAAAGGAAAATATATGCTTCAGGTGTCCATCTCTAACCACTCACATTGGAATTTCCCAATGCATAAGGGAGAAGATAAGAAGCCATGAATATGGAATAAAACGGCCTTTGATAAAGGCAAAAAGATAGTCCTCCTTCTGTAGACACTTCGAATTCATGGTAGCTCTAGTTACACGGAAGTGGATGTGATACATGAGGACAATAATACAAAAATATATAAGTGATACAAGAAGTCCCACAACCCAGGACTGATAGATATATGTAACTCAACTAGAGATTATATAGAAGATCCCACAAACCGAGACCATATGTATGAAGCAAGATCTCTGGATTACATGAACTCCCTTCAAGGAGATGAACTAGATATAAGGAATAACTCGTACTACAAGATTACAACAGGACAAGAAAGGATGTCCAAGATATAAGACTAGATAAAACTAGAGCAAGAGACAAGACTAGAATTGGAGCTCGAACTTGAAAACACTTACTTGGAGATCACGATTCCTTGAGCTCCCAAGACTGGCATTGACAAGATTGAGTATATATGTGGCCAACCCCTCCTTATATAGGTTTCCAAGGGTGGTTCATGAATGGTGGTTACGAACTGATGACATAAGTGATGATCTCATTAATTCAAAATATAACATTTGGATATCAAAATCAAGCAAGAAGATAGTCGATCTTAGGACCTTGGCACATTAAAAATGCAATTAGACAATTGGTTTCTCCAAATTTAGAAGCAATCATGAGATATGGAATTCACATGGAATTTAAGGTTCAAGGTGGTTTCCTTTGTCCATGACATCACCTCTCCCTCAAGCAGCGAGTTCTAGAAGGAGCGGTCATGTTCTCTCGTCTCAGCTTCATTGGATTTTTCTTATGGAATTATCAAACCTTGATTAGTCTTCTCTAAAGGTTTTATGTATCTTCCCAAGTAGGATCCGTGATATCATACCCTTTCTAATGAACAAGGTACTCCAATCCTCCTCGGAATATTCTTGAATCTAGGGCATGCTCAACTTCAAACTCTTCATGATCATCAATCTCGATAGGTGGTGAAAGATGTTAGCTGTATATATTGTTGTTTTTTTGCACCAACATACTTTCATTTATAGAGTAGCTCTTTCATTTCAGGAGATTTTGCAAGGGAAATGTAGAATCATTCAGGCATCTATCTCTAGGGGATCTACTATTTTGGAAGAGGGAAGAAGGTGTGCAGGCTATCTCTGAGATCATGTCATGGAGCAGTACAACACGAGTGCCAAGGAAAGAGGATTGTGCAGGAGAGCTCATAATATTAGGTGCTCTTCTGGAAAGTCGACTCGCCGCCCTCAAAATGTAGAGGGAGAGTTTTATGTTGACCGGAGCTGTATAGACTGTGATGTATGCAGATGGATGGCACCGAATTCCTTCAAGAGAGTGGACGGTCAGTCTGCTGTTTATAAACAACCCAAGGACCCGAGGGAAAGGTTGGCTGCATTGTAGGTGCTTTTGTCATCTCCAACTGCGTCTATCCGTACAGAAACTCCACCATTAGACATACTTGAAGCGCATGCTACATTCCCCATCCCCATAAATGAAGAATCAATTCCTGCGGTTTATCACTATGGATACCATTCAGAAAAGTCATTTGCGTCTTCCTATTATTTCATAAGAAGGACGGGTGGTACTATACTTGTTGACAGTCCTCGGTACTCAAAACATTTAGCTCATAATCTTCAAAATCTTGGGGAAGTTGACTATATATTCCTCACTCATAAGAATGATGTAGTGGACCACAACCTCTGGCAAAAGCACTTTAAGTGTCCTGGGATTATTCATGAACTAGCAGACACAGGGAATGTAGAAATAAAGCTGAAGGGGAGTGGGGTGTCAGGGGGGTTAGAGAGAATGGGTGAGTAAAGGAGAAAAAGGGGGGAAGATAAAAGTCTTTTGTTTTGGCTCTCTCCCCTCTCTCTCCGGTCGCCCCCTCGTTTTTTTCTTCTCGTTTTTGCAGGTATGGGAGCGTTCAGCAGCTTAGGGGGCGTCGATTGCTAATTTTGACTGACACACTAAAGAGGGGGTGGAGGCAATAGCTCTGTGGGGGTTTTGTGGACTTGTTGGGGAGAAGAAGCGGGCTCGGAGTACTCTAGGTCATTCTCTGTGTATATTTGGAGGGCGAGAGATACTCAGTGAGAGCTGCCCGAGAGGTGTTCGACAGGAGGCACAGAGAAGGGGGGTCTTCTTCATCGCCTATTCCATTCTCGCTCTGAGTGTCGAGGAGAACATATTGAGGTCGATGCAGCTATACAGTACAGTAGAGAAGGGAGGCATTTGCTTTTCTGAGGGAGATCACTGCAGGTCGTCGTTGTTGGCAAGAAGAAATCAACCATAAAAAAGCGGGAATCAATTTGGGGGGTTTGTCCTTCGGGGTGAGCTTATGCATAGGTGATGAAGGAGAAACGCGACAGGCAGCTGGCGATGTGTGCAAGTGCATGCAAAAGCACATTCAGAGGGAAGGGTTAGTGAATTCACTCTTTTTTTTTCTCTCTCTCGATCGACATAGAGACATCCATATGAGGAGGGCTGGTCCGTTTGGTGGTTTTGTGGATATGAGTTTGAATGGCTAGCATAATTGTTCAGCACACTAACACGAAAACTTTGGCATCCACTTCTACTTGGAAGCTGCCGGAGTTCTTACCTTTCCAATAGGAAACAACCTCTAAAGTGTTATCCACAACAAAGGCGTTTCCAAGACAGTGTTGTCGATGCTTGAAATGGAGGTCAAGGTTAAGAGGATGTAAGGGATTGTTCATTAAGTGTAGCAAGCAACTCATACTTGCGGGCATGATTTCTGAGATTGTTGATTCTATGCTTCAACAAACGAGGATAGGAGCTATTAAAGGAAACGAACGGGGGAGGTTTTTGTCGTGCAGATGCTGGTGACTGAGGAGGGAGTTTTTTGGGAAGCTTCCTTTCTTGGTTTGTTTTTCTATGTGAAGGTATGCAAGTACAGCGGAAAAGAGAGGAGGGAGAGCAGTAATTGTTCGTGGCCGCTTTGGGGGTTCCAGGAGCACTCCTTGCATCCATTCACAAGGAAGTGTTTTCTTCTTTTGTTCTAATAAGGAGTCACCGGTGTGCACACGTGAAGGAGGACAAGGAGGAGTTCTTCTTCTACTTTGCATTTCCTTAGTGGAACAGGAGATATTGGGGGAAGAGCTTTTTCAGCTTTGGTGAACTGGTGACCCTAGTTGATTGGGGGTGTGCCCATTTGAGGGAGTGATTGCAAAGTTCTCCATCAGCAAACAAGGAGAGAATCTAAAGAGGGTATCGTTCCAGGTGGAGGTGTTGCCTTGCTGAAGATAGAGTGGTAGAAGGAAGAGGAGAATGAACATCTCTACTTGTTTTGGGGGGGTTGAATCAGCTGCAATAGCAAAATCTTTGAAAAACACTTGCACATATAAGTGGTGGAGGCTCTGAGGAGGTGTCGGAGGGGAAGTTCTTGTTTTGTTGGTGCCCATCGGAGGGAGCTGATGGAGGGGACCG
This sequence comes from Ceratopteris richardii, assembly GCA_020310875.1. Lineage (NCBI taxonomy): Eukaryota > Viridiplantae > Streptophyta > Polypodiopsida > Polypodiales > Pteridaceae > Ceratopteris > Ceratopteris richardii. The sequence continues at coordinate 179,199,392 of CM035416.1, forward strand.
ACTGTTAAAGAGTGTGGGGGGGTCAGGCTCTCTCAGTTTTTCTCTTTCTCCTCGGACAGAGAACAGTAGCAAATACCACAAGGGGATTGGAAGGGATCACTCGGCCTTATCAAGCTAACGAGGAGAAGTCGGAGGAGCTGGTGAGAGACTCAGATGTAACAAAGTAGAGGGTATGAGCAGCTTTGGCAAAGGGCAGTTCGGGGAGCCGGGGGGACAGAAACAGAGCTTACTCACAGGAGGACCGTGACTTCTGTGGATATAATCTATGCCTTGAAGCACCAAAGAGAAGGGCATTCTGTATCGACGGGGGTAGTGGTGCTTTAGTAATAACTGGCAGTTTGGTGCAGGGAAGGACCCACTATTTTGGCTTTGTTCCATACCTTCTCCTTGAATATCCATAGGGCTTTCCTATCTGTGCAGGTGGTTGAAAAACTCGATGCAGAAACGATATGAATTGCTAGAACTGAGGCCTGCTCTCTCAAGTCGTTTCATGTAGCATTGATTTCGAACCGGCTTGCAATGAGCTTACCGTGACTCTGCAAAAAGCATATGGACATGCTCTTAAGAAGTTGCAAATTCTTATATTTGAGGATGTGCTTTTTGCAATCAACCGACTTCTACAGCTGTAGACAAATCTTCATCTGTCATGTGTGGTGAAGCTAGTGCAAGCCGCTAAAAATGTATTTCCACGGTAGAAGAAAACTCAAGTTGTTGCTAAATTCAAGCATGCTGCTGTAGCACATAGGAGGTGCAACGGAATTCTACAGCATGAAAGTGAATGTGGTGAAGGAGATATGGACTTTGCAAAGGACAATCTTCTGGTGATATTCAGTTATCTAGATGCACAATCATGTGTCTGCAGATCATGTAATGCAGCACCACTTGATGAATTGCTATGGAAGAACCTTTGTGATGTCAACCTCACAAGCATCTACAGATACAAAATAAATCTCATTCATAAGGGCCAAGACAGTCAAGCAAGGGCTAACAAATCTATTGATTGGAGGGCTCACTTCAAAAATACTTTGAAAAGTTATCCTACCTGGTTCTATGCATCAAACAGAGCATCTTGTTTGATCTGCAAAAGGCCGGTTTGGTTTAAAAGTAGAGCGAAAGCCACTCCTTCATGTCCCATATGCACTGGTGGGTCTTTGGTCCTGAAACCCTTGCTCATAGCACAGGTGTCAAAGTTTCTTTTGGAGGATTCAACTTCCAAGTCATGTTCTAGCAGCAGTGAGAGTGAAGATGAAGAACTCGACGTGAAGAGTATATGGGCGACTTCAAAGATGTACTTTGATGTATAATTGATCATCAGTGTTCAAGTATGTTTTGGTTCGTGATCCAGGGGCCAAATGTGATGGTGCAACTAAATCAACGATGCACAAGATTGAAGAAGGTTGGTGTCGAAGAGGTGAAAAGCATGAAGTAGAAGGGGGAAACTGCCGCCCTTATTAAGTTGGGCATCACATCGTTTTGTTCGGAGTGAAGGGGAACTCTTCTGTGCTCGAGGGTTCTTCCTGATCTCAGAAAAATGCTGAAAGGGTCCTGTTCTATCCGACTGCTGTTTTGAAGGCAAGCACTAGAGAGCTAGGGGGTCTTCTCAAGAAGGCAACACATCAGGAGGATAGGCTGTTGTGTCATCTAGAAGGGAGGACAATATATATTCAAGAATCATCAAGGGACTTCAGGAAGGTGCTGCTCGAAGCCATCTGACCAGGTTTGCGCATTTGGTAGAAGAAAGGCATACGTCTGCAAAGGTCGAGAGAGAGATAGAGGCAAGCAGGCTATTGGAGGAGAACACCTGCATTCAAAGTGCATGGACTATGTGGAAGCAACCGGTTCAAACTCTAGCTCTCTGTAGGATTTCATACGAGGTAATGTCTGTGAACTTCTAGCATCTTCGATTCCTGACTTTGGTCATATAGATATTGCTACGGTAGATGAGGAATGTGTGATTGCTCATCATCAAAACAGATAGTTCTATCTTCATGCTATCATCAACTTCTGCACGTAGTTTCTTTGGGCAAAGACGAAATCGATTGAGGTCATTGTGTGGTGCTTTCTCTCTGTGGATCGGAGTTCTGCAATCTTGTATGCGACCATACGTTCAGGATGGACTGAAGCATAATCTTCTTGCATGTTGACATTCTGAATATGCCCCAACGTCATCTGATATACTCCCCCCCCCATTTAAAGCTGTTGGTGGTGGGATAGCGCTGTAACTCTTGACACGGGTATTTGTGCAACTAGCATACATGAATATCAGTCTTCTAGGAACTATGAGATAGGTTGAATAGTGATCAAATTCTAGTGTTTTTTTGACGTTTTGAAATAGTTAATTGATCCTACAGGTTAAACCCACTTGACTTACTGCTCACGAATCTCTCCCCGTCACTCTTTGCATCCAGATGCGTAAGCTATCATGTTCATATGTGTCTCTGTGCCTAATTCCACATTCTGAATATGCATCATAGACTAGGACCAGTAAGAGATGGATGTTGACTCTTGCATATATGCACGGGTGTGAAGTACACATGTGCGTGGATGTGTAAGGGAGTGAGTGGAGTGAGAACAAAAGGGAGGAGCATGTGTGCATGAGCATAGAGGAACGTGTGTGTAAAAGAGGAAAAAAAAAGGAGAGTGCAAGAGAGTAAGAAAGTGAGGCTAAGAGGGTAAGAGAGAAGGAGAGTAGAGAGAGGGGTGAGGGCTGGTGGTGAATGCATGGAGGTGGAAGTAAGTGTGCATGTGAGAGAGGTGTGCGATTTTATATGTGAGTGGGTGTGAATGCGTGAGGGAGTGGGTGAACGCAGGTGAGTGTGCACCAGCCAAGGGAAAGAAACCCAAGAGGGAAAAGAGGGGTTTCCAAGTAGTCAAAAGCGCGGATATTTGCTAAACTCAAGTGGAAATATAGGACCAAACATAGGACCAAAAGCTAAACAAGTGCATTAATTTGCATAAATCTGGTATACCGGGCCTTATCCATAATTGGCGATCCTATTGGGGATTGGCTTAGCATATCTCAGAGAGATTGCTACGAGTTCGCTTGGTGCCCCAATCATGTGGCACAGCCAAGTCGATCCCAGATCTTCTTTGACCTTCATTAAAGAAATGGCCCAACAAAGACAAGCCTCTAGTTTTGAGAGAGCGAATATAAGGCAAAGGAATTTTGGACAAAATAGATGGATATGTTCTCGTCCGACCATGAGACATCATGTGAACCGAGGGTGGCGATTTGGCCCAATATCAAATTATGTGAGATGCTGGTGTTGCGAGCAGATTGGGCATATAGCCAAATATTACCCTCGTGTATACACCCCATTGGATTTTGTCCCCACATGTGTGGATTGTGGGAAAAAGAGACTATGCGAGCACGTGTGTGGCTCAAAAGAGGTGACTGACATGAAGGTCGCAACGAATCAATCCGAAAGGAATTTATCCTCTTTGTATGTGGAAGTTGACAAGGGTGGAGTTACTTCGTCAACGGAGACTGCGAGAGCAAGTGAAAGCAAGGACACTTGATCTCATGATCGAGGCTTGATAGAAGTTGTGAAGAGCTTGGAATGTCAAGTCAATTGGTTGCATGTGGAGCGAGATAACGAGAGGATCAAAATAGCGAAATTAGAGGAAAATCAAGAGAAAATGACCGAGGTCCTAGGAACTTGGGAAAAGCAAGTACGAGTGTTGAAAAGCGAAAACAAGGAGTGGAAAAGAGTAAACAAAAGCTTGAGGAAAGACCTTGTGAGGCCTGAGAGTGAAAACTTGAGCTTGGACCTGAAATCTGGCTTGATGGTAGGCGACTGCTTTGGAGTTGCGATCGAAGAGGAGTTCGAGAGAGATGAGGAGAGCCTGATAAAGAGACTTTATCAAATAGAGAAAGAAATGGAAAGAGTGCAAAGTCTGATCGTTAAATATAGTGATCAAGCAGGTAGAGCCGGTGAGGATGTCCACCTAGAGTTAGAAAGGATGCAGCGTGCCCAAGGAGAGAGTGATGAGAAAGTGAGACGTGTAGAGAAAGAGAATGCAAAGCTGAGTAGCAAGCTTGGTAGGTGGATGAATCGGAAAGATGATGAGATGCGAGGGCAATCGGAGGACCTGAGAGCAGGGAAAATGGAGGAAGAGCTGAAAGCGGTGTTGGATAGGTTGGATGCGTTCGGAGCAGAGTTAGAAAGGATGAAGAATGAATTGTCGAAGAAGGTAGATGATCTGGATGTAGAAAATATGAATAGGATTTGGGAGGAAAGATCGATTAGAGAGGAAGTCGAGAAGTTGACCGTTCGAGTTGAGAAGAGGGAGGATATTCCCCTCGGATCTGAAAAAAGGGTGAGAGAGGATGAAGAGATGGAGAACATATGGAATCGATTCTGAGGCATTGAATCTGACATGTTCCAATATCATAGTGATATTGAGTACAACAAGCAAGGATTAAGGGACTTAGCAGCGAGGCTTGAGTCATTGAGGGGCACAATGGGTAATGGTAGTTTCCCAAGTCATTTACCAGGTCATGTGGAATCTCTGCGAGGCAGAGGTTGGAGGTGAGGAAGGAATAGAGGATGCGATGGATGTCGGTGAGGATGGCTTGGGTCTGATTAGGGTTTGCTTTGTGGGATTGCAAATCAGAGACATGAGGACGGATGGATCGAGTTGGTTGTATGCTTAGGACTGAAGTGGCATTTTTTGGGGTTTTCAGGTTGCAAGGTAGTTAGTGTGTGCGGGTTTCGAGAGGAAAAGTGGACCATGACATTAGTGGTCGGATTTTGGCTTGAGTAGCGGCAGAGAGGAGATGTGTCTCATCGAGATTTCCATGGGGGGATATATGTGTGTGTGTCGTGATTGGGATGGTTGGGAAAAGTTCCTTTCTTTTGTCTCCTAATTCTCGAGATGCGGGAATGAAAAAAAAATGAAAAAAATATATATGTATGAGTATGTGTACGTGTGGCTACTCGCCTATGTGGGCCGATAGGTGGGTGGACCCACTTTGGCCGGGTGGTCAAAGCCACGAACTGATGTCGGTTTCACATAGGGCTAGCTGTATGTGTGTTGCACGTTGCGTCGGGTTGGTAGATGGGTGGAACAAACCTGACCGGGTGGTCAGGGCCACGAGTCGCACCCAGCTTCGGCGTAGGCCAGCAAGTGTGAGTAAATATGTGAAAAAAATGATGAAAAAAAAGGAGAGAAATGTGAAAAAAAATGAATGAGAAAAATTCCTCGCTCGAGGGGAGACAGAAGAGAGGTGAGAGAGCATGATATGCTTGGATGGTATGTGTATGTGTTGTGGGGATATGGGAATGTGTGGACTCCCAATGAGGCATGTCGAATCGAAGCTTAAGCTCGGCTAGGGTTTTGGCTGCGAAGTGTTTGTGGAAGACTTGGACTCGAGGGATCCAAGCGTGCTAGTTGCTTTGTTCGTCTGCGAACTCTTAGGAAGTGTTCAGTTTGGCTCTTAGGTGGTATGACAACTTGAGAAGTCCTGAATCGCGTTGATGATGAGTGGTCCTGTCGAGGCGAGCTCGCGTTAGACTTGAGAGGTCTTTGCCGTATATTCGTCAAATTAGAGAGGTGGGTTGGTGACCAAGCATAGGATGTGATTGATGAACGAAAGAGCACATAGTAGATGAAAAGGTAAGTGGGAATAGAAAACTCTAGGTGGAAAGGAAACGGGAAATGGACGAGAGAATTCGGGTTAGAGATGGGAAGAGAAATGAGGGAGTGATTGTATAGATGGAAGAGTGTTGAGAAGGGAATGTGGGGATTATTTCTGCTTGTATGAGTACATGGTGTGTGCAAAGAGAATGTCAATCATGCATGTGTGATGTGGATTCATGATGTGTCGGTTCCCGTTGTTCTGAAATATATTTGCATTTTGATGAAAAGTGGTTTAATGCTTTTGATAAGTTTGCAGATGCGAAGGACACGAGAGTTGAAGATGAAAGAAAGTACATGAGGTTAGTAAGTAATGTGATTAATTCTGATACTAACCAATGTTGAGTATATGATTACAGGTACCTCGTTAGGAAAAGAATGGAACAGGTAATTTATTTGTGGAAATGTTTGGATGACTTGATGTGGGTTGCAGGGATGCAGGAACATATTTGGCTTGTCGAGGACAACTTCGCGAGCAGGACGGGAGTATGTTAGCTGTATATATTGTTGTTTTTTTTGCACCCAACGTACTTTCATTTGCAGAGTAGCTGTTTCATTTCAGGAGAATTTGCAAGGCAAATGTAGAATCATTCGGGCATCTATCTCTAGGGGATCTACTAATTTGGAAGAGGGAAGAAGGTGTGCGGGCTATCTCTGAGATCATGTCATGGAGCAGTACAACACGAGTGCCAAGGAAAGAGGACTGTGCAGGAGAGCTCATAATATTAGGTGCTCTTCTGGAAAGTCGACTTGCCGCCCTCAAAATGTAGAGGGAGAGTTTTATGTTGACCGGAGCTGTATAGACTGTGATGTATGCAGATGGATGGCACCGAATTCCTTCAAGAGAGTGGACGGTCAGTCTACTGTTTATAAACAACCCAAGGACCCGAGGGAAAGGTTGGCTGCATTGTAGGTGCTTTTGTCATCTCCAACTGCGTCTATCCGTACAGAAACTCCACCATCAGACATACTTGAAGCGCATGCTACATTCCCCATCCCCATAAATGAAGAATCGATTCTTGGGGTTTATCACTGTGGATACCATTCAGAAAAGTCATTTGCGTCTTCCTCTTATTTCATAAGAAAGACGGGTGGTAATATACTTGTTGACAGTCCTCGGTACTCAAAACATTTAGCTCATAATCTTCAAAATCTTGGGGGAATTTGACTATATATTCCTCACTCATAAGAATGATGTAGTAGACCACAACCTCTGGCAAAAGCACTTTAAGTGTCCTGGGATTATTCATGAACTAGCAGACACAACGAATGTAGAAATAAAGTTGAAGGGGAGTGGGGTGTCAGGGGGGTCAGAGAGAGTGGGTGAGTAAAGGAAAAAAAGGGTGGAAGATAAAAGTCTTTTGTTTTGGCTCTCTCCCCTCTCTCTCCAGTCGCCCCCTTGTTTTTTTCTTCTCGTTTTTGCAGGTATGGGAGCGTTCAGCAGCTCAGGGTGGGTCGATTGCTAATTTTGGCTGACAGTAAAGAGGGGGTGGAGGCAACAGCTCTGCAGGGGTTCTGTGGACTTGTTGGGGAGAAGAAGCAGGCTCGGAGTACCCTAGGTCATTCTTTGTGTATATTTGGAGGGGGAGAGATACTCAGTGAGAGCTGCCCGAGAGGTGTTCGACAGGAGGCACAGAGAAGGGGGGTCTTCTTCGTCACCTATTCCATTCTCGCTCTGAGTGTCGAGGAGAACATATTGAGGTCGATGCAGCTATACACTACAGTAGAGAAGGGAGGCATTTGCTTTTCTGAGGGAGATCACTGCAGGTCGTCGTTGTTGGCAAGAAGAAATCAACCATAAAAAAGCGGGAATCAAATGGGGGGTTTGTCCTTCGGAGTGAGCTTATGCATAGGTGATGAAGGAGAAACACGACGGGCATCTGGCGATGTGTGCAAGTGCATGCAAAAGCAAATTCACAGGGAAGGGTTAGTGCATTCACTCTTTTTTTTTCTCCCTCTCGATCGACATACAGACATCCATATGAGGAGGGCTGGTCCGTTTGGTGGTTTTGTGGATATGAGTTTGAATGGGTAGCATAATTGTTCAGCACACTAACACGAAAACTTTGGCACCCACTTCTACTTGGAAGCTGCCCGAGTTCTTACCTTTCCAGCAGGAAACAATCTCTAAAGTGTTATCCACAACAAAGGCGTTTCCAAGACAGTGCTGTCGATGCTTGAAATGGAGGCCAAGGTTAAGAGGATGTAAGCGATTGTTCATTAAGTGTAGCAGGCAACTCATACTTGCGGGCATGATTTTTGCTATTGTCGATTCTACGCTTCAGCAAACGAGGATAGGAGCTATTAAAGGAAACGAACGGGGGAGGTTTTTGTCGTGCAGATGTTGGTGACTGAGGAGGGAGTTTTTTGGGAAGCTTCCTTTCTTGGTTTGTTTTTTTGTGTGCAGGTGTGCAAGTATAGCAGAAAAGAGAGGAGGGAGAGCAGTAATTGTTCGTGGCCGCTTTGGGGGTTCGAGGAGCACTCCTTGCGTCCATTCACAGGGAAGTGTTTTCTTCTTTTGTTCTAATAAGGAGTCACCGGTGTGCACACGTGAAGGAGGAAAAGGAGGAGTTATTCTTCTGCTTCACATTTCCTTAGTGGAACACGAGATATTGGGGGAAGAGCTTTTTTAGCTTTGGTGAACTGGTGACCCTAGTCGATTGGGGGTGTGCCCATTTGAGGGAGTGATTGCAGAGTTCTCCATTAGCAAAGAAGGAGAGAATCTGAAGAGGGTATCATTCTAGGTGGAGGTGTTGCCTTGCTTAAGATAGAGCGGTAGAAGGAAGAGGAGAAAAAACATCTCTACTTGTTTTGGGGGGGTTGAATCAGCTGCAATAGCAAAATCTTTGAAAAACATTTGCGCATATAAGTGGTGGAGGCTCTAAGGAGGTGTTAGAGGGGAAGTTCTTGTTTTGCTGGTGCCCATCGGAGGGAGCTGATGGAGGGGACGGACTGTTAAAGAGTGTGGGGGGGTCAGGCTGTCTCAGTTTTTCTCTTTCTCCTCGGACAGAGAACAGCAGGAAATACCACAAGGGGATTGGAAGGGCTCACTCGACCTTATCAAGCTAACGAGGAGAAGTCGGGGGAGCTGGCGAGAGACTCAGATGTAACAAAGTAGAGGGTATGAGTAGCTTTGGAAAAGGGCAGTTCCGGGATCCAGGGGGACAGAGACGGAGCTTACTCATAGGAGGACCGTGACTTCTGTGGATATAATCTATGCCTTGAAGCACCAAAGAGAAGGGCATTCTGTATCGACGGGGGTAGTGGTGCTTTAGTAATAACTGGCAGTTTGGTGCAGGGAAGGACCCACTATTTTGGCTTTGTTCCATACCTTCTCCTTGAATATCCATGGGGCTTTCCTGTCCATGCAGGTGGTTGAAACACTCGATGCAGAAACGATACGAATTGCTAGAACTGAGGCCTGCTCTCTCAAGACGTTTCATGCAGCATTGATTTCAAACCGGCTTGCAATGAGCTTATCGTGACTTTGCAAAAACCATATGGGCATGCTCTTAAGAAGTTGCAAATTCTTATATTTGAGGATGTGCTTTTTGCAGTCAACCGACTTCTAGAGCTGCAGACAAATCTTCATCTGTCATGTGTGGTGAAGCTAGTGCAAGCCGCTGAAAATGTATTTCCGCGGCAGAAGAAAACTCAAGTTGTTGCTAAATTCAAGCATGTTGTTGTAGCACATAGGAGGTGCAACAAAATCTTACAGCATGAAAGTGAATATGGTGAAGGAGATACAGACTTTGCAAAGGACAATCTTCTGGTGATATTCAGTTATCTAGATGAACAATCATTGGCTAAAGCTGCTTGTGTCTACAGATCATTGAATGCAGCAGCACTTGATGAATTGCTATGGAAGAAGCTTTGTGATCTCAGCCTCACAAGCATCTACAATTACAAAATAAATCTCATTCATTAGGGCCAAGACAGTCAAGCAAGGGCTAACAAATCAATTGATTGGAGGGCTCGCTTCAAAAATACTTTGAAATGTTATCCTACCTGGTTCTATGCATCAAACAGAGCATCTTGTTTGATCTGCAAAAGGCCGGTTTGGTTTAAAAGTAGAGAGAAAGGCACTCCTTCATGTCCCATATGCACTGGTGGGTCTTTGGTCCTAAAACCCTTGCTCTCAGCACAGGTGTCAAAGTTTCTTTTGGAGGATTCAACTTCCGAGTCATGTTCCAGCAGCAGTGAGAGTGAAGATGAAGAACCCGACGTGAAGAGTATATGGGCGACTTCAAAGATGTACTTTGATGTATAATTGACCATCAGTGTTCAAGTATGTTTTGGTTCGTGATCCAAGGGCCAAATGTGACGGTGCAGCTGAATCAACAATGCACAAGATTGAAGAAGGTTGGTGTCGAAGAGGTGAAAAGCATGAAGTAGAAGGGGGCAACTGCCGGCCTTATTAAGTTGGGCATCACATCGTTCTGTTCGAAGTGAAGGGGAACTCTTCTGTGCTCGAGGGTTCTTCCTGATCTCAGAAAAATGCTGAAAGGGTCCTGTTCTATCCGACTACTATTTTGAAGGCAAGCACTAGAGAGCTAGGGGGTCTTCTCAAGAAGGCAACACATCAGGAGGATAGGTTGTTGTCTCATCTGGAAGGGAGGACAATATATATTCGAGAATCATCAAGGGACTTCAGGAAGGTGCTACTCGAAGCCATCTGATCGGGTTGGCGCATTTGGTAGAAGAAAGGCATACGTCTGCAGAGGTCGAGAGAGAGATAGAGGCAAGCAGGCTGTTGGAGGAGAACACCTGCATTCAAAGTGCATGGACAGATGTGGAAGCAACGAGTTCAAACTCTAGCTCTCTGTAGGATTTCATACGAGGTGATGTCTGTGAACTTCTAGCATCTTCGATTCCTGACTTTGGTCATATAGATATTGCTACGGTAGATGAGGAATGTGTGATTGCTTATCATCAAAAGGGATAGTTCTATCTTCATGCTATCATCAACTTCTGCACGTAGTTTCTTTGGGCAAAGACGAAATGGATTGAGGTCATTGTGTGGTGCTTTTTCTTTGTGGATCGGAGTTCTGCAATCTTGTATGTGACCATACATTCAGGATGGATTGAAGCATTATCTTCTTGCATGTTGACATTCTGAATATGCCCCAATGTCATCCGATATAACCCCCACCCCCCATTTAAAGTTGTTGGTGGTGGGATAGCACTGTAACTCTTGACACGGGTATTTGTGCAACTAGCATACATGAATATCAGTCTTCTAGGAACTATGAGATAGGTTGAATAGTGATCAAATTCTGATGTTTTTTGACGTTTTGAAATAGTTAATTGATCCTACAGGTTAAACCCACTTGACTTACTGCTCATGAATCTCTCCCCGTCACGCTTTGCATCCAGATGCGTAAGCTATCATGTTCATATGTGTCTCTGTGCCTAATTCCACATTCTAAATATGCATCATAGACTAGGACCAGTAAGAGATGGATGTTGACTCTTGCATATGTGCACGGGTGTGAAGTACACATGTGCGTGGATGTGTAAGGGAGTGAGTGGAGTGAGAACAAAAGGGAGGAGCATGTGTGCATGGGCATATAGGAACATGTGTGTAAAAGAGGAAAAAAAAAGGAGAGTGCAAGAGAGTAAGAAAGTGAGGCTAAGAGGGTAAGAGAGAAGGAGAGTAGAGAGACAGGTGAGGGCTGGTAGTGAATGCATGGAGGTGGAAGTAAGTGTGCATGTGAGAGAGGTGTGCGATTTTATATGTGAGTGGGTGTGAATGCGTGAGGGAGTGGGTGAACGCAGGTGAGTGTGCACCAGCCAAGGGAAAGAAACCCAAGAGGGAAAAGATATGTTTCCAAGTATTCAAAAGCGCGGATATTTGCTAAACTCGAGTGGAAATATAGGACCAAACATAGGACCAAAAGCTAAACAAGTGCATTAATTTGCATAAATCTGGTATACCAGGCCTTATCCAAAAGACTAGGTCTCTCCTCCCTCAATGGTGAAATCAAATATGATTCCAACATGGACACATGGGAAACTCGATGTATTCTCATGGTACTTGGTAATTGGAGCTTGCAAGTGATTGGATTAATCTCAGGCAAGATGGTGAATGGACCAAATCTCTCATGGTCTAGCTGCACAAGGTCTTAAATGTGTGTAGATTATTTTTTCGTAACCACATTTTATCCTTAATATTATAGGCTAGATTTTTAACATGATGTTGATGTGCACAATACTTATATTATTCTTGGACTCTATGGATCTCTTCCTTGAGTTCTTTGTGAATATCCATCAAGTACTCAGCCTTATCTATGGCATCTAGGTTCTTGACATGATTTGAGAATTGTATATCCAAGGCTTTGGATATTGTCCATAGTTTTCATAGAAGGGAGTTTCCTTGGTAGATACATGAACACTATTGTCATAGGCAAACTCTATAAATGGTAAGAGCTCAACCAATCATATTGATGATAGTTGATGGTGCAATGGAGATATTTAGGACTTGATTAACACATTCTGTTTGTTCTTCAATTTGTAGATGATTGGATATAGATGGTTTAACTTGAATACCAAGGGGCTTGCAAAGATTATTCCAAAAGCTTGATATGAATCGCAGACCTTGATCACTAACAATATCATCACATAATCCATAAAGCCTAAAGATGTATCTGCGAAAAAGTATAGTACTGGTTGCACCTATGATTGCTTTGGTAGTTGGAATTAAGTGTACCATCTTTGTAAATCTGTCCACCAAAACAAGAATGGCATCATACTTATCCAATTTTGGTAGATCTGTGATGAAATCCATAGACAGTGAAGCCCATGGCCTTTTTGGAATAGGTAAAGGTTGCAAGAGGCCATGATGTTTATGTCATGATACCTTAGATCTATTGCAAATATCAAAGGCTTGGATATATTCTTTGACTTCAGTGTACACTTGAGACTGCCAAATATCTCCTGATATGAGTACACATTACAATATGACAAGAAAGAATATCCAAGATACAAGACTAGACAAGACTAGAGCAAAAGACAAGACTAGAACTTGAATTGGAACTTGAAAGTACTTACTTGGAGATCACGGCTCCTTGAGCTCCCAAGACCGGCATTGGCAAGACTTATTATCTATGTGGCCAACCTATTCTTATATAGGTTTTCAAGGGTGGTTCATCAATGGCAGTTACAAATTAATGATATCATTGATGATGTCATGAATTCAATACGTGACCTCTTGATATCAAGATCAAGCAAGAAGATAGTCGATCTTAGGCTTTTGACATGTTCAAGATGCAATGGAAGTATTGGTTTCTCCAAATTCTGAACCAATCATGAAATATAGAATTCAAACGGAATGTGACATTGAGGATGGTTTCCTTTGTCCATGAAATATGGTGAGTTTCATAATAGATGAATCTACCACTCATAATTTTATAAACTACACTCTGGTGAAGAAATTAAGGATGCTATAATAATCTAATGTACATAAATACAATGTATCTATGATGTAGGGTGAGGATAAGAGGATATGGGATACTATGGTATCCAATTTTGTAGCCCAGATGCATGGACTTATGGATCATTTAGACTTCTAAATCATGAACATGGATCAAACAAATATAATCATATTTAGAAAAATTGATGGAAGACTTTCTTGAAGATATTCTAATCTATATTAATTCAGAAAACACTTGGAACACTTACAAAATGTCTTCCAAGTGTTAAGGGAAAATTCACTCTATGACGGAGAATGGAAGTGTGAATTTTTCAAGCCAAAGGTTAGATATCTTGCACATAACCTCTCCAAACATGGAATCCAGATGGATCCTAAAAAGATGGGGGCTATTATGGAATGACCAAAGGACAATATTAGTTGAGCTCAAGATAGAGATAGAACCTATGCTTAACCTTAGAGGAGAGAAATCAGCTTTGACATAGGAGAGAAAATCTATCTTAAAGTTCCCCTTGAATCTAAAAACATGAAGACAACACCTTGTCCAAAATTATCTCTTATTTATTTTTGACCATTTCCAATATTGGAAAGAATAGGAAAGATGGTTTACTAGCTCCAACTTCGGAAAAGTAGCTAGATCCATCCGATATTTCAAGTTAGTCAGCTTCAGAAGAGATTGGATGAATTTGACAAAATGATAATAGATAGTGAAGTAATATAGCCTATTTTTGTTCAATCTATTTCACATGAGCTAATAGAATACTATGCACTTAAGAGAATCAGATGAGGTGTCATCTTTGTAAAGAATTTCTAGTAAAATGGAAAGATAATCTAGAAGTTAGTATTGCATGGAAGCAAACTAGCACCCTTCGAAAATGTTTTCCCACATTTTTTTTGTCTTCCCAAGAGTCAACTTAAATGGAAGGACATTGAAAAAAAATATTTAGAGATGACCATGTACAGAGAAGTACAAGGGGTTCAGTGGGAGCAATTACTAGATTCTTTCTCTTTCTCACATATGCCTTCCAATACCAATTTGAGGTTGAAAATGTCATGGACAAAGGAAACCATCTTGAATCTCAGATTCCATGTGAATCCTATATCTCATGGTTGGTTCAGAATTTGAAGAAATTAATGCTTCCATTACATTTGGAACGTGCCAAAACCCTAAGATCGACTGTCTTCTTGCTTGATTCTAACATCCAGAGACCATGCTTCAAATTGATGACATCATCGATGACATCATCAATTCATAACCGCCCTAGAACCGCCCTTGGAAAACCTATATAAGGAGGGGTTGGCCACATTCATAATCAGTCTTGCCAATACCAGTCTTGGGAGCTCAAGGAGTCGTGACTGCCAAGTAAGTACTCTCCAAGTTCCAATTCATGTTCTTGTCTTGTTCCTTGTTCCAGTCCTGTCTAGTCTTGTTTCCTAGACATCTTGTCTTGTCCTCTTGTAATCTCGTGGTACCAGCTCTTGTCGAGTTCTCTCTTGTATCTAGTTCACTTCACAGAAGAAAGTTCTAATATTCTAGAGATCTTGTTTCATACTTACGATCCCGGGTTGTGGGATCTCCTATATCATCTCTAGTCGAGTTGTTCATACCTATCAGTCCCGGGTTGTGGGACATCTTGTATCAGTCACGTATTCTTGTATCATTTCTCCTTCGTGGGTGATCTTGTAATCAGAAGTGCATTTCCGAAGTCTTGTCTACTGTAGTGAGAGAGCACAATCTAGTGCTCCCCTGACATTTTGGCAAGACTAGCTTCTATCCAAGACCAGGCATCATGGAGAATGCTTATGAACAGATTGTTGCATCACTTCAGAGTCTCCAACAACAAGTTGACGACCTAGCTCATTGATAGACACAAGTCGAGATGGGACATCTAGTGCATGTTGGTGCACTCCTCCAAGAATTACAAGAACAAATCGGGAGTCTTCAAGAAAATCAAGGGCGTATTCAAGTGAATCAACGACCTAGTACATCATTTATGAATGAACCCAAGATTTGCATGCCAAAAAATTTTGATGGGGATCGCACAAAGTTTCGTGGATTTCTCCAGCAAGTTAAATTGTACATACGTATGCAACCTGATAGATACCCTCACGAGGCATCCAAGGTGGGGTTTATTGGAACCTTGCTCTATGGCGAAGAACATGGCAGTACTTCAAGACTATGAGGGGTTTCTTTGAGAACTCTCTACCACATTTGGAGATGCAGACACAAGTCAAGTAGCAGAAACAAAACTTCGGAAGTTACGTCAAGGTAACCGCCCTGCCTCTACCTATGCATCTGAATTTAGGCAGTTGATATGTGATCTCACTTGGCATGAAGATTATTTCATAGGCCAATTTAGATGGGGTTTAAGAGATGATGTGAAGGACCTTTTGCTCACGATGCCAGAGGTTAAAACATTGAATGAATATCATGCAAGCTACTCAATGTGATAACCGAATTTTCGAAAGGAAACAAGAAAAACAAGTAGAAGGAAGACCTCGCTAGTGGAAACCTTTCCAACTCGCCACTAAAGATGAATGTATGCCTGAACCTATGCAAATAGATGTAACACGGCTTCAGCCTCTAACATTAGAAGAGAAACAGAGAAGAAGAGTTAATAAGATATGTCTCTATTGTGGAAACCTCGGGCATATTGCAATTAATTATCCGCACAAAGTTTATGCAAATCCTAAAAAGAGTTATTTCAAAGGAATTAAAGCATTTAGGCCATATTGTCTCTAGTCAAGGTGTTCATGTACATCCAAAGAAAAAGAATGGCCTGTACCTCAATCTGTGAATGCACACTCTTTTCTTGACTTAGCTAGTTTGTATAGAAAGTTTGTAAAAGTTTTTTCTTATTTAGTACTCCCACTCACATTATTATTGAAGAAAAAAACAAAATTTGCATGGGGATTAGCACAACAACAATCATTTAAAAAACTCAAACATGCACTTTCTCGTCCACCTATTTTTCAATTACCTGATTTTTCACAACCTTTCCATGTAGTTATAGATGCTACTGGTTTAGTTATAGGTGTTGTATTAATGCAAAATGATCATCCTATTGCATTTAGAAGTAGGAAACTCAAACCTTCAGAAAAGAATATGATAAGGAACTTTTAGCTATTGTGCATGCTTTTAAAATTTGGAAACATTATCTCATGGGTTCTGAATTCATAATCAAAACAGACCAACAAGCTATTGAGCATTCATTAAATCAACCATTGATTTCTGACAAACACATTAAATGGGCTTCATTCATACAAAATTTTCATCGTATGAACCTGGCAAAGCTAATGTTGTAGTTGATGCCCTTAGTCGTTCAATATTATTAATAGAAACAAAATTTTCATCGTATGATTCAATATCAACCTGGCAAAGTGAAGCTACAAATAGTACTATTTTGGATCTATTACGTGGTTATTCTTTAGATAATCCAAGTAATTGGAATGAGAAACTTCCTTTACTATAGTTTGCATATAATAACACAACACATACCAATGTTGGACGTGCACCATACGAGATTGTGTATGGTAAAAAGCTTCCCACTCCCATGTCTATCACTCAAACTGACATACCTATGGTTGATTCTTTTCCACAAGATCATATTTCCATAGTTCATGAGGTTCATGAGCACATTAAAAAGAGTCAAGAAAAATACATGTGTAATGTTAATAAGAAACGAGTAGCTAAAGAATTTAATGAAAATAATTTTGTATAACAAATAATTTAAAGACGTCTAAACAATATTCCACAACATCCTAAGGTTAAACTTGCACCACGTTATTATGGAACTTTCCGTATTATTTAGAAACTTAATGAGACTGCTCTTAGATTAGATATACCTTCTCATTAGAATATACATAATTTTTCTAATATTAGTTTATTGAAATCGTTTAAAGGAACGCTACCACTCACTCCTATTTCAAATGATCCTCCTTTGTTAGAAGAGGATGCTGAAATTTTAATTCTAGAGGAAATACTTGATTATGATGTTAGTAGTACATGTAATTTTTCATATTAGATATACCTTCTCATTGGAGTATACATAATTTTTTCATACTAGTTTATTGAAATTGTTTAAAGGAATGCTACCACTCACTCCTATTTCAGATGATCCTCCTTTGTTAGAAGAGGATTATGAAATTTTAATTCTAGAGAAAATACTTGATTATGATGTTACATTATGATCATTTGATTTTTGCTGATCATTCATAATCACATTAAATTCTAGTTTTCCAGTTCCATTGCATGTGTTTTTACATGGAACATGTTTATGATTGTTCAATGATGGGACATGTGATTGGTCATCCATGTTGTTGGCAGCAGTCAGGGAACCGAAGGAGCCACAAGACGAAGAGAGTCAGAGCGAAGGGACAGCATAGGCAGACATGGCAGTCAAAGAAGATCTGGCAAATAGGCCAATAATTTTCCTCATGAAGAAGCAAGTATGAGCATTCACGCAAATCTAGCACTTAGGCAACCCTTTAACTTTTCAAAAACCCTTACACCAATTAAAAGTGATTCTCATCACTAAACACCATTGTAAATACCATTTCATATTTTTGTAGCTCCATTTTGTGCAAGCCAAGGAGTCCTTGAGCTTGAGGAGCTTTAGAAGTATCTACCTGCCAATTTTCGTAATTTTTAGATCTCGTTTGAGCCTTCAAATAAGCCCTGGAACCTAATTTTTAACTAGGCTGGACACTAGGTCTGAACAGGGCCAAAGCTAGTCAAAAACTATAAAAGGAGCTAGAGAGCTCATTTTTGGGGCTAGATTGTAATTGAAACAAACTAGTAAGAGCTCCTTGAAAGTAATCTAAGAACTCCATTGATTCTCACTCTTTGTCTTGCCGTGTGTGCGCGTGTGTGTGTATGTGTGTGCATGATTGTGTGCTTCTCACTCACGCACTTGTGCCGCCACTTGCTCGAGGTCTTCATACCATCCTCACGTCTTCCCGGATTGACATTAAAGGAGATGCTACTCATCACTGAGCTACACCAAATTTTGGCACCGTTGCCGGGGATCGAGCTTTGAGGACGAGCGTGTGATGGTAAGACGTAGAGTTGACGCGTTGGAGTTGTAGGTATTTTCTTCACTTTCATCTATTTTCTTGTTTCTTCTTCACCATCCACATCACCATCATCATCATCACCATCTTACACCTCCATTCCCATCATCGCGGAAATTTCAGTTTTTTGAGTATATCACCATCTCCACCTCATTTCCCTCATTTCACTTGTGAGAGAGAGCGAGAGAGCGAAATTGCGTGTGCTGTTTTTGCATGTTTCTTGAGTTGTCTTGCAAGTACAGGTCACATCATCGTCCCCAGCACTCTGCGCAGGTACGGATTTCGAAGTAATTGTCTGTGTGTCGCCGACTTCTGTCAATCGCGACCGACAAAAAAAACGCTCAAACCACCAAACAAAGTGCAAAACCATGATCTACAGGCCTAGAGCTTCCCAAAAATGTGCTTAGTTTCTTGAAATTCCTCAGATTTCTGTCAATCGCGATCGCTCTGTCAATCGCGACCGACAAACCACGACGGACAAATCTGTCCATCGCGATCGACACGTCAATCGCGATCGACAGCCCACAACGGCTCTGTCAATCGCGACCGACAGAGTCAACGAGTGATTGACCACGACCGACGGACCATACGCGTGACACGTGTCAATCGCGACCGATTCATCAATCGCAATCGACTCATCAATCGTGACCGACACAGTCAACAACTGTTTGACCACGATTGACAGCCCATGACGGCTCTGTCAATCGCGACCGACACAGTCAACGACTGTTTGACCACGATTGACAGCCCACGACGGCTCTGTCAATCGCGATCGACACAGTCAACGACTGTTTGACCACGATTGACAGCCCACGACGGCTCTGTCAATCACGACCGACACAGTCAACGACTGTTTGACCACGATGGACAGACCTCGCTACCGACCTGTCAATCGCGATCGACCCATCAATCGCGACTGACAGAGTCAACGATGGTTTGACCACGATCGACTGAAAATTTGGATCACTTGTCAATCGCGACTGACCAGTCAATCGCGACTGACAGCCACGACGGACCTGTCAATCGCGATCGACATGTCGATCGCGACTGACCTGTCAATCGCGACCGACAGACTTTGCGAACACGTTAGAAGGGCAAATTAGGTCAAATTTTTAAGGCAAAAATAGGGGTCTAAATTTTGGCCAAGTGTGGGACAAACATTAGGGTGTAGCATTGCTTGACGAGGGCATGACCAAAGTAACTCGAGAATTCATGTTTGCCTGTTAACCTAGCTCACTCCTGTTTTAGCTCCAAAACCCTGAACCGACATAACTTTCTCATGCGAAATCCGTTTGCTGTGATTTCTGTTTTGTTGGAAAGCTCGTGGGGAGCACAACTAAAACATCGACTGGTTATAGTTAAATTAAGATCAGGAATATTTGATAGGGCATTTTGAAGTTGACCATACCCAGGGGGAACAAAGTTCAGGGATCTCTAGAGTTGTGTCCAAAAAGTCGTAGTGTAAATTGGTGAAGTGTTACATGAATAAAAGTGATTGTTTCTGTCTTCTGAATTTAAGTCTTGAGCTAACAGTGGGCCTCTTACAGGTCTTGTGAGAGCAGCGAAGGGTACACAAAGCCAGAGTAAGTGCAGGCTTGGGAATACGCGTCCTGGGCACACCAGGGCAACAATACAAGGAAAGGAACTCAAGGTTGGAAAACCCGCAACACTCTCTGTCAATTCTTAGTTTAGGCTAAGTGCGGATAGTGTTAGAAGTAATTCCAGGCGACGATAGGCACGAGATAAATCCAAGACTATCTAAGGAAATCAAGTGCAAGTTAAGAGATAACCTGTGTGTGTGCGAACGACAATCTTAAAAGGAAAAGAACCTAACGTGAAACGACCAAACTAAAGTGCGAAATTAAACGTAAGTATTCCTGACGACATGATATCAGACAAGAGTATAAACACAATAATCAACATAAAAAGAACCAAGTGACCGATACAAAAGGACTCAGAAACGTGGTTGTACCTAGAAAAATTGGGTTAATCAGTTAGGCATATGAACCTTAGATCAGGACGACACCTAGTAAGAGAGAGGCAAAGCCTTAGGTCTTCAGAGGCTAGTGTCAATCACACTGCAAGGTCTTGGGCCCAGCAGTTGAGTCACCACTCGCATTACCCTAGCTCTGATACCAGTGAATCAGAGATGTCTCAAGGCAGGGACAAACCTACAGGTAGTTCAGGTGTGCCATCCTTGTACAGGGTAGAAGGCCCTTACAAAACGCAGTTGGAATACCTTAGGACCAACCGATTAGGTACTAGCATCTATGAGGACGGCCTAGGAAGATCTATAGTACATATTAAGAATCCTGATCAATCCATAGGACTAGAGCACCCAGCAGTCAAGTTTGAAAATGGTGCATACCTGGACAAAGAAGGAACCATATACGTAGTCACCAGTCACCCAGACAGGACAGATGAATTTAGGAATGTAATCTCAGAAGCAGACTTAGGTGACTTGGAACAAGGAAACATGGGAGTAGAACCTAGAACACCCCGAGGCAAATCTGTTCTCACTAGGATTATCACACCTGAATGGGTTCCCCAAGACAACAAGTGCATAGATTTGCTTCTCAATCGAGAAACTGACGAAGCCTTTTGGAGGTATAAACCTGATCAACCAACTGATATAGGAACAATCATGATCTATGAGTTTAAGGATCCTGATAGCCCAGGCAGAGTGACCTACCTAGATCACGCTTCAGAGAGGATCTTTGTGGTAACAGAAAATGATAGGCATGCTTACACTTGGAAGGGTGAATTTGTTTTCCCCCAACCAAGATCGAATGTATCCTATGGTCACCCTGGAGCTGGAACATCCCAAGCTCATGGAATGCAAAGAGACATAAGTAGAGATAGACCAGAAGTAAGCTTTGCCAACCCAGTGGGAAGAGAGAGAACGAGGACGGAAACAAATAGAGTAGAACCTGAGATACTTAGAGCTCATATAAATCAAAGAAATGCGGATGAGTTCCCTCTACCACGACCTAGAGAGCACACAAGGACTTTGAGACCGACTCAGCTAGTTGAGTCCATGAAGAACTACTTCGATGGCACCGGAGACCCATACAATCATGTGGCTGAGTTTAGGCAAGTCCTGAGAGCCAAACAAGTGGAGGACCTATTCACGCAATACAATGCCTTTGGTCTGACCCTTAGGAACACTGCCCTGACATGGTTTCAGCCACTAAATGAGAGGCAGTTCAAGAGCATAGACCAACTCCTAGAGGCTTTCATTATTGAATTCTCTAAGAGTGGCATAAGGCATAATACCTCCTCGCTGATTCACAGCTTCAAGCAAACCCCGCAAGAGACTGTAAGACTTGCAAGAAGGAGATTTAGGCAATATCTTGAAAGATGCCCTATTTCGGAGTTACCCACACTAGCCAAGCAAGTAGCCTTATTCTTGGATGGATTGCTAAGTACCAAATTAAGATCATATGTGTACTTGAAAGACCCTAGGACCATAGAAGAGTGTGTACGCATGTGTATTGACATTGAGGATAACCTAGGGGAGGAGTTAGAGCTTTCCAAGATATAGAAAGACTCGGATAGTGCCTCAAGCCTCTCCTCCACGCAATCCACATCAATCGAGGAACTTGCAGAGAAAGTAGCTCAGAAATTAGGTGTAACTAGCAAACAAATCCCAAGGTTTGCCCCTATGAAGAGGTGCTATACTTGTGGTGGCGACCACATGGCGAACGTATGTCCCATTATGGCTCAGCTCCAAGTAAATCCTAGTAGCCAGTACTGCACCATAGAACGGAGATACACCAATCACACCGCACAAGACTGTCCATACAACAAGCAGGCAGTTAGGCAACCCTACCCTCAGCCATACCCTCAGCAGGGAAGATACCAGAACCCGTACCCTCCACAACCATATGGCAGGCCACAACAAAATTACCAACCACAATATCAAAACCAACAAAGGCCTCAGCCGGTGCTAGCACAACAACCCCCAGCCCTAGCTAATGTGATTCCGGTAAAGTATGCTGTTGCAGAAGAAAACCTGAATAGAGCTATAGTTCCTGTAACACCATTGCTTTCCGAAAGTGACCCCAGTGACCATAGCTTTGATTCTACACATGTCGATAGTCCCCAGGCTTACTACATGCAGTCTCCAGAACATGGTGAGTCCTATTACAACGAAGAGCCAAATGAACCTAGTTGGGAGTCAGATTACACAAACGTCATGTATGCAAACCCCAACCCTAGGCCTCAACCTAGGCAAGTAAGACCTTCGTTCCCAAGAGGACCGTGCTACAGATGCCAAGGAGATCACCTCATTCGTGATTGCCCCTTACCTCCACCTACACAAAACCAGTCAGTGACGATCCAGGGCTTTTGCAAAGATTGTGGAAAAGAGCATCTCTTACGAGATTGCCCAAAGAACCCCAATAATATGCCAAAAATCACGCCTATCAATGTTATTGGGTTAGTGGTAGATTCCACAGGAAGTGTCACTTCCACTGCTCCCGTACAGGTAGTCACTAGAGCTCAAGCATTGCAGCAGAATCAAGGGGTAAACCAGGATAAGAACCCAGAGGCTAGTGAAACCGAGAGCATAACAAAGAAAAGGACTAGAGCATGGAAAGATAGTCGGGAAAGAATGAAAAGACAATGGGCTAAAAAGATGAGTGAACTCGAGGAAAGCATAAGAGAAACCAAAGCCAGGATAACTGAACTCACTTCTCAAACTCCCTCTCACACTATCCCATCACCACCATTCCCATCGCCATCCGACCCGCCACCTTCCAACCCACGTCATAAGATTCCACCACCCCCTAGAGTAGGATCAGTATTAGCTGATCCCATTCCAGAAGACATCGACATGATGCTTAAAGCATATCAGGCCAGAATTCAAGAAGGGCCAAATGTCACAGATCATGACAAGTGTTACCCTAGAGCTGACCTAGAGATAGAAAGAACCAAGCTTTGCGCGAAAATGGTCGCATTGGCTCAAACTATGTTTGAAGCCTGTCGCCTTTTCAATTACTCAGGCTCAGCCAAGACGCAATTACATTTGGATGGACTTCTAGAGAAGTTAGAGGGCATAATCGCTAGATCTGCCAAGGAAGAAAAAAATCAAGATAGGGAGAATGTAAGTAAAAACATGACCCACCCCCCACCGAAAGCTTATGTGCCAAATTCCATTGAACCAGACAATTCCCCCTCCCTAGAAAGAATAGAGAATCTAGTGGCACAATCACATAAGGAACCAGCCTCTCAACACAAGGGCAAGGCAAGCGAAAGATTAAGCATTCCTGCGCAGAAAGCCTATGTGCCTGAAGCCTATGTGCCTAACTCTACGGAGCCAGACACATCATCTTCTATGAATCGGTTCACACCAGAATTCCTACGAGAGATTCAAGAAGACAAATGGGCTAAAGAGAGTGAAGTCCCTCCTCCTATTGAACTTGTGGATGATGCACATGACCAATTCCCACAAGACATCCCATCCATTTATGGAGAGCAGGAGAGTACCCAATCTCAAGAAAGATTAGACTTTGAGTCTAACTCTCTACAGGAACTACCCCAATTCACAGGCCCATGGGAAGCAAGGTCCACCTGTATGAGAGCACCTACAGTCATGGTAAGAAATGAAGACTCAGTCATACCTAGGAACACAGAGGTCGTGAAGAACACCAACGTGCAGTGCAATCTCAAGTTAGAAGAGCTACTCAAGGTTAGACCTGAAGTATGGAAACATGTCGCCAAACAAGTACCAGAAGTAGCCAAACCTCGTTCCCAGGTAGGATCCCATAGGACAGTGCCAGAAATTCCCTTGGATAAGATAGGAGATATGTGTGAAGGTGAAGAAGGGAACACCTATCTTCCCATCACCTACCAGGAGTACACCACCAAGGCAATTTTGGACTCAGGTGTAGGAGTTGCAATTGCCACTACTTCCCTATGGAAGCGTTGGGGCAAGCCAGCACTCAGACCAACGAGAATGAAATTGCAGATGGCCGATGGTCACATAGAGAGACCCCTAGGATTGTTAGAAGGAATAACTCTCACCACTTGTGGTGTCGATTTTGAGCATACATTTGCTATATGTGACTTCAGCAAAAATCATGCCTATGAGATGATTTTGGGAAGACCATTTATGCGACAGTTGCAAGTGGTAGAGGATTGGGGGACCAATTCTTTGTACCTGCAACACTTAGGTGTTACAACCAAAGTAAATCTCAAAGATTACTCTCATAGAGATGTACCTCCTATCCAGTGGAATCCCATCCATAGAGCCAAAGATGATACGGAATCTGTGCATTCCATAGGGTCAGGGTCCTCATGGATGCATGAAGACACTCACTTATGGATGTGCAAAGTAGCAGTAGAGGAAGAGAAGAGAGAAAAGGCCAGAGAAATAGGTGCAAACGAAACTCATAGACCCATTCAAGACCTAGCCTATGCACCTGTAGTCTTTCCTGACGAGGAATTTGAACCTCATGGCTGGGCAGAAATCTTAGCAACAATGGACGTAGCCATCAATGAGGAACAATGGACACCTCACTGTGATGAGGATGGCTATGACATTTCAGTCTTCTCCATAGAGCCAATCATGGGAGAGGCAGTTCTAGAAGAATGCGAACCTAGCCCTGATGCATTTGAGGATGCAAGTGACTCCGATCTCGAGTCAATCATTATGGACCCACCATTTGCATCAGATGAAGAATACTTCCATGAAGTAGAATTTCAACCCCAGAGGCATGGAGAGCTTACAAATGATGTAAGATTAGCGACACATGTAACCCCGAAGGAAGAAGGGAAGAAACGAAAGAAGAGAGAAGTCTCACCAGAGGAGGAAGAATCTTTGTTTGAGGTCCCAGAAAATTTTAAGAAGTATGAGATAGACGACAGAAGAGTCATGATCAGAATGCCGAAACGAGAGGCACAATCAGGAGAGGCCTATGATAACAAAGAAACCACCAAGAAGATAGTAGTGGCCCTAGAAGAAGGAGAGGAGAGATGCACATACATAGGCCATGACCTAACAGAGGAAGAAGAGCATGCGTTAATTGCCTTGCTAAGAGAATACAGAGATGTATTCGCTTGGAGTTACAAGGATTTGAAAGGTGTTGACCCGGACATATGCTCACACACCATCCCCATGACTTCAGATGCCAAACCCTCTAAGCAAAAGCCCTATACATATAACGATAATTACGCTGCTAAGATCAAAGAAGAGATAGATAGACTGGTTGAAGCTGGATTTATCTATGAAATTGAGCACACTGAATGGGTATCCCCCATCGTAGTGGTGCCCAAGAAGAATGGCAAGCTGCGTGTGTGCATTAACTTGAAGAAGGTTAATGCAGCCACAATTCAGGATAACTATCCACTTCCTATCACAGAGCATCTCTTAGAAAGAGTAGCAGGCAAGGAAGTGTACAGCTTCCTCGATGGATTTTCGGGCTACAATCAAGTAGCCATAACTCCAGAAGATCAGCATAAGACGGCTTTTGCCACAGAATGGGGCATTTTTGCCTTTAGAGTAATGCCATTTGGGCTTACCAATGCACCGGCTACCTTCCAGAGGTTGATGTGCCATGTGTTTAAAGAGTTCCTGAGGAAGAACTTAGAAGTCTATGTTGATGATCTTTGTGCTCATTCGAACATTAGGCAAACCCATATCCCCGAACTCAGGCAAATCTTTGACAAATGTAGAGAATATCAAGTCTGCCTGAACCCAGAAAAGTGTGTTTTCATGGTCAGGCAAGGCAAGATTCTAGGACACATAGTGTCAAAGAATGGCATATCTACTGACGAAGAGAAAGTGAGAGCTATAGCAGAGTTACCTAAGCCAAAGAATGTCAAGGAAGTACAAGCTTTCATGGGGCATTGTGGTTATTACCGACCATTTATACACATGTATGCTGTCATTGCAAAGCCCATGTACGGACTTCTGACTAACTTTGAGTGGACGGACGAATGTGAGAATTCCTTCCAGGAGCTAAAACGAAGATTATGTTCAGCACCAATCTTGACCACACCAGATTGGAATAAGCCATTCCATGTTCACATGGATGCATCCAATTATGCCATTGGGTGTGTACTTGCTCAACCTACTGGTGAAGGTAATATGGATCTTCCAATTGCCTATGCCAGTAGACAGTTGAATGCAGCTGAACGAAATTACACCACTACGGAGAGAGAAGGATTAGGCATGGTATATGCAGTTAAGAAATTTAGACACTATTTGCTTGCAAATAAGTTTAAATTTTTTACTGATCATCAAGCATTGCTGTACCTCGTAAACAAACCATGCAATACAGGAAGGTTAGTGAGATGGTTTCTCTTGCTCATGGAATATGACTTTGAGGTAGTGGTGAGAAAAGGGAGGACTCATTTAAGAGCAGATCATCTCTCTGGGCTCACATCGGGAGAAGCCCCACAAGGAGTATCAGATGATCTTCCTGATGCTTACTTGTTTAATTTGGAAGTTGTAACGCAGTGGGCTAAGCCATTGGTACCAGTATTGACATACGGGCCTAACCATCCAGTGGTAAACACACGGAATAGAGAGGTTGTAAAAGCCCAAAAGTACCACATCATGGCTGGAAGTACGTACAAGCACACAGATCAAGGGATCTTGGCTTGTTGCGTAGAAGAGGATGAGTACGCTAAATGGTTGCAATTAGCACATGTAGGTGCGTTGGAGCAACACTACTCAAAGCAACGAACTTTACAGACCCTAAAGAGACTCGGAGTGCATTGGCCGACTATGGAAGCAGATGTCCAAAAGTTGTGCAAGGAATGCCCAATCTGTTGCACTAAACCACCAGTGGAACACGCCACTCTTTATCAAGTATCCATTGTGCCAGATTGGAGCGAACCTCTAGTATCCTTCCTGAGGACAAACACATTCCCTCCAGACATGACTCTGGCTAGGCAAAGGAGTTTAGAACAAGAAGCCCAGGATTACTCACTCATTGGTGATAATCTATACAAGCGTGGTAAAGACGGTTACCTGAGGCTATGTGTCCATGAAAGTGAATATCTTAAGATCTTGGAAACTGCTCACCAAGGTGTAGCAGGAGGACACTTTGGACCGGATCGGGTGATCAAGGAAATACTATTTGCGGGCTTCTGGTGGCCTACCCTTCACATGGATGCACATACCTATGTGAAACGGTGTGATGTCTGTCAGAGGACTCAGTATCCTATACGCAAAGATGAGATGCCACTGAAACCTATGATGGGTGGACGTGCATTCTCTAAGTGGGGAATAGACTTCGTAGGTCCTATTAATCCCCCAGCTAAGGGTTCTCATGCGGAATACATCATTGTTGCAATAGACTATCTAACTAAGTGGGTAGAGGTAAAAGCTACGACAAAGAATGACGCCCAGACAACTGCTAAATTCTTGTTTGAGAATGTCTTCACAAGATATGGGCTACCCATAGAGCTTGTAAGTGATAGAGGCACTCACTTCTTGAACGAAGTGATTGAAAATCTACTCCAAGAATTCTTGGTAATACACAAGAAGTCTGCCCCTTATCACCCTCAAGCTAATGGACAAGCTGAGAGCACTAATAAGATCCTATGTAATGTACTAACGAAATTAGTGAACACTAAACGCTCTGATTGGGACAAACAGCTACACCATGCTGTTTGGGCATACCGAGTTGCCTACAAAACGGTACTCCAAGCCATCCCCTTTCAGATGGTATTTGGCCAAAACGTTGTGCTACCCTTGGACTTCTTGATTCCTACATTGAAAGTAGCACAAGAGCACGAATGGACAGGTCATGAGCTCTCCTCTAGGATCTTTGACCTTGAACGATTAGGGGAAACAAGACTGAGAGCCGCTGCAGGAATATATGTAGCCAAGAAGAGACAGAAGGCATACTTCGATGCCCATGTGAAGGATAAAGGCTTGAAAGCAGGAGATCTAGTCTTATTCTATACACTGAAACAACACGCGAGGAAGTTAGAAAAGAGAGGCTACGGACCTATGATCATCAATAGGATCTCCACGAGTGGAGCAGTACAACTAGCCACGTTAGAGGGTGATGTTCTCCCAAACTATATTAGCGGTTGCAGAGTCAAGTTGTATCAGGAACCCCTCACGGAGGAAATGCTCAGCCGACTCAACACTGCTAAGAAACGCAAAGAGGAAGAAAAGCGAACTAGAGAAGAAGCTCAAGCAGAAGCTTTAGAACGCATCAGAAGGATGAAATTACGAAGGCAAGGTAGAGATCAGCCTAGAACAAATAACTATGCAGATCAAGGATATCATATGGCAATGTGTGAAGTCGCAGGAACAAGCTCACATAGGATAACTGATCGACGTCCTTTCGTAACCTTAGATATAGGACAAGGAAAGAGTGCAAGGACCGTAAGAGCCTTGATTGACTCAGGTGAAGCCACTAGTGCTGTTAAATTGTCTTACTGTCAAGAGTTGCAATTAACTGTCAACCCTATGGAAGCATATCTCATAGGATTGGGAGGCGTGGAAACCCCTTGCATGGGCGAGGTGGAACTTCCCTCTACATTCATGATGAGGCAATGACAGTTAAAGTACTAGTGTGTCAAGACGAGGATCTCACTGAACCCCTTGTCTTGGGTCAAGACTAGATCTATGACCAAGCAGTCAACTTAAACCTAAGAAGTGGACTTCTTCAGGTATGGGTCAATCATAGTCGAATCACAGTAGAATTAGATAATGGAGCACTCAAAGAACTAGGAAAGGCACAGACTCCTGGTCCTTCCAGGAGTACACATGAAGATGACCATGCTGTTCTTGTCCAAAACTATGTGTTGCAGAGGAATGATATTCTCAAAAAAGGAGTCAGGGATGAAACGGAACTCCCTTCTTTTCCAAAAGCTAGAAGGAGGCAGCAACCAAAGGTGGATCAAAGGTAGAAGAAGCAGAGTACTACCTATGCCAGAAATCAAAAGTACCTGCGCAGCAAAATGTCTCAGCAAGTAAACCAAGCATGGGTGCGGAAAGGCGAACACCCGGTCGCCCTCCCGCCAACCACACGGGCAAAGCCTCTTATTAGTAACCAACAACACGACACTAATAAGAAGTCTTTCAGGAATTCTCCTGCTAACGTGAAATCTATTTGGGTGCCCAAGAAGTTGATGAAGGCTAGCCCACAATCAAGACAAATTTGGGTGCCTAAAGCTTGCTTGCAAGCGCAAATAGCTACGCCGAGGCCACAACCTATACAGCGTAACCCATTCATTCGCACAACCAGCATTCACTCGTTTTCAACACTCAGGAAAACACCAAGGCCCATGAGCACGAACATAATTGCTTGTAAATGGGTCCCTAAAAAGCCTCATCTTCAAGTCAATACACCTATAAAGCTCTCTAGAGTCTCTACGAAACCAAGAACAAAACCCATCCACTGCATTTGGCAGCCTAAGACCTGTAATAAACCCCCGACCCCAATTTGTAAATTCATCCCCACTTACTAACTTCATTAGTCTCCTAGGACTACCCAAGCATTAACTACACACACTGTCTTCGTGCACTTACTAACCACTAACTCACCATCTACCTCATGTTAATGTTGTAACGGGGACAACAACGGATTTATTCTGTCCATTACGATGTTAACACGTGGTTCTATATTCTCACAGAACCAACCAGCAAGCAGGGCCATGGCAGAAGCAGCAGGTGCCAGTTCTCAAGCCGGATCTGGTGCACAGATTGTGGACATAGAAACACTCCTCCTCGAGCCACGTCTCACCGCAAGGCCGCAAGAACTTCAAGCCGTGCATGTGCTCCCCATTCAGGATCCTCCTCAAGGGCACACTTCTCAAGTAGGTAAGCACGCGCATTGGTTCAGTGATGTCGCTGGACCATTGGGTGATGGAACCTATTTCTGGGAAGCAGAATTGGAATTTAATGGCAAATGGGGTCGATACCACTTTTTCACGCGTGAGTTTGAAAGCTATCAAAACGCCGAAGTCATGCGATCAGTTTGGATCAAAGCGGGTGTGGACAGTTATTTCAGGGCCCACTTACCAAAGCCGGATTTCTTACGATGTTCATATCTTATCGGTACCATCACACCAAGCAAGGCCAAAGGAGGCGACAGCACCTTTGTGTTGCCATCACTGCTGCCGGGTCATGAGCTTAAAAGATTCAAGTTGACCCTTAATCTGGTACGGGAAGCGTTGGGCATGTATGGCATGCACATCCCCACGGAAAAGGAAACCATGGTTCCAGGTCGAATGAAACACAAAGATCTTAATAAGTTGAAGGATATGGTAGCGATGACACCTACCATTGTGCTTCACCTGCGGACCATCATGCAACATTTTGCTTTCCCCGCCCAGGAAAGATTCACAATGCCTCCAAAGAAAATTTGGTTCAACTTGTATCTCGCAGAGACGGAAGGCCTTCCCATCAATGTGCCACACTGGATCATAGATCAGATCCACCTAGCCCATCAAAGGTGGAACAAGAAGCAGAAAAATGTGCTTCATGGATGTTGCGCTCTAACAAAGATAATCTACCGATGTCTGGCCTACGACGTGCCTATTCAGAGGGCACTCATATGGCCCCGCGCCCAGGAATTCTAAAGAAGACTATCAGCAGCAGGTCCCCCATCAAAGAAGATGAGGGGGGGAGTACAATTACCCTGTGCTCAACCAAGGGGAGCCACCACTACACCAGAAATTACCCCTCCCCAGACACGACGCGTTAGGCCATTCACAATCCGGCTACCAAGACCAAGCATAGATGGGCCTAATCTGGTATTCCCACCCGTCCCGTCAGATCTGGAATTCCCACAGGGTTTTACTCTAAATGATCTCACGGATGAAGAAGTCGCCCGATTGATCTATGATTCTAATCTCGAGACGGAAACAGAACGTACTCAGGAACCACAACCCCAGACAACCACAGCAGCCCCCACCCGACCAGAAGAGGTAGAAGTCGACGTAGAGGAACAAGAGGCAGAACAAGAGGAAGAAGCCTACGAGGAACAAGAATATGACGAGCTTTCCGAGCTGGCAAGTGCCCCTGCGTATTCGGCACAAATCAAAAGACTATATCGCACCATGCAACTAGTTCAAGAACAGCATAAGATGTCACTGGAATCGGGCAAGAAACTCATGAACCAGTTGCTAGCTGAGGAAGGTGTGGACGAGATGTTCATTGAGTCCATAAACCTTCATGCCGACGCAGTAGGATTGGATGAGGCCATCCATGAGGCAATGGCCTACATTCACAGATTTGAGAAAAGGGTTCCCGTTCATCCCAGGAGGTCCGGGAAACAAATTCATATCAATGTATCAGCACCAGGAGAAACAACGCAAGCAGACGAACATCAGGAAGCACCACTGTCACCACCATCCCCACCTCGCACTACACAATTCACTCCACCACATGACACTAGCACCACCACGTCCACTACCACCACCATTGTCATGGGTATCCCACTCTCTCCGGGAATCCAATTCGGGGGAGTCACCATGCCCACTTTCACCACTCTTTTCACTGATGTCACATCCACTCCACCCACGATCCCCATCTACACTGTCACTCAAACAATTGACACTATGGAAACATCACCTGCCACAGCACCGCTCCCTCCCCCCATGCCACCTTCATCTCCCATACCCCCTCCACCCACATCTCCACTTGCATCCACATCATTCACAACTCCCTCTTCCGCCCCCATTCCCCTTGCATCTTCACCCCTCCCAGCATTATTTAATGTAAATAGCATATTTTTAGCATTAAATCAATGTGTATATCAGCTCCAGAATGAGTACAAAGCTCTGGACGGCCGGTATCAACAACTGACAACACACCACCATAACTTACAAAGGCAATTTCACATTCTACAAGAGGAAAATGCAGAGGTGAATCAACGCTATACAACGCTTGAGCAGGCTCACCAGACACTATTGGAGACACCACAACCATCGACAGAATCAGGTGTAAAACAACTAGAAGCTTTGCTCGAAGTATACCAGGCCGATAACCTACGAGTCAGACGCAACTTGGCGCTACTACGGAAACATATGGCCACAGCACTGGAAGAGAACAAAAGGCTGCAAAAACAAAATGAAGAGAATTTGGAAGCGGCAATGGAAGGCTTCCCTCACGAGATAGATCCAGAGCAGTTCAAAGCAGTTCCCACGGAGACGATGAAGACCATTTTGGAAAGCTATGCAGATCTCCTGGAAGCCCATGATGACTTGGAAAGAGAGCGTGACACACTTCAGAGCAGACTTAAGGAACAGGAAGAACAACAGAAGAGTGTCCCATCAACCTCCACCTCAGACGAAGTAAAGGCCTTAACTGAGCAGGTAGCAGAATTACAAAAGAGGTTACTGACATACGAGAGGCAGCCATCTCCAGTGGTAGAACCAGAGCAAGAAGAGCTAGTCCCTATTGAGGTAGATGATTCTTACGAGGAACCGTATGTTCCTATGCCAATGCCAGGCGGGCGACGAACTTCAGAGGGACTAGACACATTGGAAGTGGAAGCACCCGAGTGGCTTCAGACACTGGAAAGGACAGCGAACACTCACGAAGAACGGGTGGCCATTCAGATCCAATCACTAGCGAACTTAGAAGAAACTGTCATAAAGTCTGAATACTTCAGAAGCATGTCTCATCATAGATGGATCGGTACCAATAATGACCAATATGTGCCATTCTGTATACTTCTGGCCGATTACAACGCGGAGATTCAACGACAGTGTGGCAAGCCTCCCACATTTGCTACACAATTTGGTCCAGATGATATACCAGAAAGTGCTCAGCGTGGATCCATCCATCAACCCACCTGGAGAATCAGGCTTTTGGAAACGTATCCTGAAATGGTCCGAACCTAGAATAATATGCCGTTGTTTATTAAATATAATCCTTGTTACATTCCAGTTCTTCGACGACGCACCTGGCCTGAATTCACGATTGCCGTCAGAGACATCAAAGCCTGCGCAAAATGGTTGAATTACGTTTATCTGGCACCTCCACGAGGACCCCCCACGGTCAACTATATGATTTCTACAATTCGTCACTGGAGTATTCGGCTACGCAATAATCCTGATGTGATGGCCCAGATGTGCATGAAAATATTTGAATTAATGCTGATCACTTTCAAGACGTTTAAGAACATTAAGGATCCTCACTTCTCAGGTGCAGGCTTTGTGATAGGAAACCAGGATCTAGTGTACGATATGAGTACCACCCCGACCATTGAAGTAATATATGCTTGGCACGCCAGAATCAAGTACCTCCCAGCCTGCTTTAAACAGACATTTGAGGAGATGTTCATCACAGGATTCTGGGAATATCACTCCGAAATCTTTATACCCAGACCATCACATCTCCTCCAATTATTTGCTGTGGAGAGAACTATTTACTCAGAACAATTGAGGGTGCCTCATCTAGATGTTCCCGGACCTGTGAATTGGGATGATTTGCTCACAGATCTAGCACGCCGCTTGCGACTCGAAGAACACCACCTAGCCTCCGATGTCGTCCAATACTATGTTCAAAAATCCTCTAGACAAGGGTCTGTCAGGGGCGACAGACGCGAGAGTGGGGGGGGGTGTTGGCAGCAGTCAGGGAACCGAAGGAGCCACAAGACGAAGAGAGTCAGAGCGAAGGGACAGCATAGGCAGACATGGCAGTCAAAGAAGATC
This sequence comes from Ceratopteris richardii, assembly GCA_020310875.1. Taxonomy (NCBI): domain Eukaryota; kingdom Viridiplantae; phylum Streptophyta; class Polypodiopsida; order Polypodiales; family Pteridaceae; genus Ceratopteris; species Ceratopteris richardii. The sequence goes on from CM035416.1 coordinate 179,233,167, forward strand.
TGGCAAATAGGCCAATAATTTTCCTCATGAAGAAGCAAGTATGAGCATTCACGCAAATCTAGCACTTAGGCAACCCTTTAACTTTTCAAAAATCCTTACACCAATTAAAAGTGATTCTCATCACTAAACACCATTGTAAATACCATTTCATATTTTTGTAGCTCCATTTTGTGCAAGCCAAGGAGTCCTTGAGCTTGAGGAGCTTTAGAAGTATCTACCTGCCAATTTTCGTAATTTTTAGATCTCGTTTGAGTCCTCAAATAAGCCCTGGAGCCTAATTTTTAACTAGGCTGGACACTAGGTCTGAACAGGGCCAAAGCTAGTCAAAAACTATAAAACGAGCTAGAGAGCTCATTTTTGGGGCTAGATTGTAATTGAAACAAACTAGTAAGAGCTCCTTGAAAGTAATCTAAGAACTCCATTGATTCTCACTCTTTGTCTTGCCGTGTGTGCGCGTGTGTGTGTATGTGTGTGCATGATTGTGTGCTTCTCACTCACGCACTTGTGCCGCCACTTGCTCGAGGTCTTCATACCATCCTCACGTCTTCCCGGATTGACATTAAAGGAGGTGCTACTCATCACTGAGCTACACATGTCTATTGTATTCTTATCAACTAAGGTCATTTGCTTGTCAACTAAGAGGCATGTTATACTTTATGGAATATTAGAATGTCAAATGGATTTTAATGCCTTGAGGCTTTTAATGTGTTTTGTGTTTTGATTAGCAGGTGAAGATCCATGAGGGTGTGAAAGTGCATGGACTTATTCAAATATTTTTGGAGATATTTAGAAGATAGTATTTTTTAGTTATTTTTGTAAAAATAATAGATCACTTTAGAAAGTGATGTTTTGTAAAAATAGAAAATTACAATTTTGTAAATAAAGCAAAAGCACGCTTTTCAAAGTGCCGCCCTCATGTATCCTTTATTCAGGATGTAATAAGAAATAGCTATAAATACACATGCTTTGATAGACTCGTCCATCAAAGTATGTGGGGGGAGATTGTACCCAATCTGGTGTCATCTCTTGTCTCTTTCTATTCCTTGAGTACTTTTGTGTGATTTCATATCTGTACTATCCTCTACATTCGTGCGTCTACAGGATCCAAAGGGCAACAACGGTATCAGAGCCAAGGCATCTATGGAGGTGGTTGTGGTGTCTGATTTTGATTCATGGCATCTGTTCCATTCACGATTCGATGTCAATCTCAACCATTTGGTCCAGTCGTAGGTTTTGAATTTCTACATAAGGGGCACGAATCGGGCAACAATTAGAGCTTTTGTGGCATGAACTCCAACATGCCCAAAACAAGATTAAGGAACGTGAAGATGCACTCCAACAACTCCAAAGTGATGATAATAACCTAGTTAGGGTAGTGAAGGCCATTATCACCACTCAAGAAGAAGGCACATAGTCCAAGATTGGTGCTTAAAATTTCCAATTTTCATGCTTTGATGGATGAACGATAGCCAATTTGTTATTTCATGGTTATCTCAGTTTGATGACTTCTATTCTGATGAATCATACTCTAAAAGTGAAAAAGTGAAATTTATAACTAATTATTTGCCGGGTAAAGCCTAGCTATGGTGGAATGTTTTGCACCATAGCATCGACCACCCCACCACGTGGCAAGCATTTCAAGAAAAGATCAAGGAGTCCTTCCTTCCTCCTGAGTTTCACTTACATGCTCGTCGATCACGGATAACTTTTGGGTGGAAAGATGGAGATACTATATCTACCTATACTGAATGTTTTTGGCAACGACTATTTCTATTTGTTTGCTTGAAGTAATTCCTGAACATACTTTGCAATGGAAATATGAACATGGTCTAGAGATGGGAATCCAAGCTAAGCTCAACACCCTACGTCTGATAACCCTCTATGAACCTATTTCTTTTGCACATGATGTTGAGAAAGAGTTTCAATCCATCACCAAGTCCATTCGCTTACAACAAACATGTCAACGACCACAACCAATCAAGCCCACTTTTCCCTTCAAGCATCCCTTTTCTAATTTTTCTTCTCCTACTTCTCAAGGTCCACCTACTTTTTAGTGTCCACCTATTTTCAATGCCCTCCTCAATCCAATTTCTCACTAGTACCCCAGAAAACCTCCTTACACCCCACCAAACCTCCAATCCTTCAAACTACGATTATGGATGCTCAACGAAAGAGGCCCCGCATCACTTACTGGCACTGTGGTAAGTTTGGTCATACTAAAGCTAAATGTAGGTTTTGAACTAATGACTTGAAGCCTATTGGAGCTCAAGTACACAACATGGAGGTGGTTTCTAAAGACATTCAGCCTGACTGGACCAAAGAAGCATTGGAACAGGATCTAAGTACCTTGGGTAACACAATTTCTATCCATTCTTTACTTTGCATGCAAAGTACTATCAATGGTAAAATTGTTAATATTTTACATGAAGATGGTAGTTCGCATGATTTATTTCTCATACAATAGTGCAAAATCTCCAATTAAACCCACTTCCTTCTAGGCTGCATTTGAAGGAAATAGATATAATGCTACAAGTGAAGTGCATAATGTTCAGATTTGTATATGTTCATACATAGATGAATGCACATTCTTAATTGCTGCTTTGCAATCCTATGATGTTCTACTTGGTATGCCTTTTTGCCATCATTATAACACATGCATTGTTTATCATACACACACCATGAGTTTTAAGTTTAACAATCAAGATATTTGTTTATCTGGAATGCACGAATTCCAACCATTTCCATTAATTAGTCATACTCAAGTAAAACATGCATTTAGGAAAGATTATAATTTATGAATTGTATTTGTTAATAATATAATTGACTACACACATACACTTCCTGCTGCACATAAATCATTTATGGATTCCTATAAGGATTGTTTTATGGTTTATTTTCCTTCTAAACTACCACCTTCTAAGGGATATCTTGATCATATTATAGACTTAATTCCTTGTAGTTCTCCTCCCCATAAAGCACCTTATAGGCATGGACCTTTACATCAACAAGAAATACCTAATCAACTTAAGGATTTACTTCACAAAGGATTTATAAGGCCAAGTTCTTCTCCCTTTGGAGCACATGTTCTTTTAGTAGAGAAGAAGAACAAGACTTATAAGATGTGCATTGACCTTAGAGCACTCAATAAGATCACAATTAAAACAAATATCTTATTCTTAGGATAGATGATTTGCTAGATAAACGTCGTGGAGCATGTGTCTTTAGTAAAATTGATCTTAAATTTGGGTATTATGAGATAAGAATGACACAAAATGACATTTATAAAACTGCATTTAGAACTCAGACTGGTCACTTTGAATTCATGGTAATGCTTTGTGGACTTAACAATACACCTGGTACATTTACACGAATGATGAATAACATCTTTCTTGAATACTAAGCATTTGTTCTTATTTTCTTTGATGATATACATGTCTATAGTGAGAATGATGATGAACATGAAAAGCATTTAGCAACAATTTTCAATTTTTTACGCAAAAACAAAATTTATGCCAATCCTAAAAAGAGTTATTTCTTCCAAAAGGAATTAAAGCATTTAGGCCATATTGTCTCTAGTCAAGGTGTTCATGTACATCCAAAGGAAAAGAATGGTTTGTACCTCAATCTGTGAATATACACTCTTTTCTTGAATTAGCTAGTCTTTGTAGAAAGTTTGTAAAAGGTTTTTCTTATTTAGCACTCCCACTCACATTATTATTGAAGAAAAAATAAAATTTGCATGGGGATTAGCACAACAAAAATTGTTTGAAAAACTCATTCATGCACTTTCTCATGCACCTATTTTGCAATTATCTAATTTTGCACAACCTTTCCATGTAGTTATAGATGCTACTGGTTTAGGTATAGATGTTGTATTAATGCAAAATGATCATCCTATTGCATTTGAAAGTAGGAAACTCAAAACTTCATAACAAAATTATAGTACATATGATAAGGAACTTTTAGCTATTGTGCATGGTTTTAAAATTTGGAAACATTATCTCATGGGTTCTGAAGTCGCAATCAAAATAGACCAACAAGCTATTGAGCATTTATTAAATCAACCATTGATTTCTGACAAACACATTAAATGGGCTTCATTCATACAAAATTTTCATCCTATGATTCAATATCAACCTGGCAAAGCTAATGTTGTAGCTGATGCCCTTAGTCTTTTTCCATCCCCACAAATGGCTGGTGTAGACCTTGCATGACAACAAATGAGATGCATCTCTATCATATCGTACTCGATAAGGCTCTCATAGTGCCTCTTTTGCACCAGATTGCTAGGCTATGGCTGTATCTAGTCTTTGTGATGAGATTGAGCCTCTTTCATTTGATGAAGCACATAATTCAAAAAATTGGATGGTTGCTATGCAATCTGAATATGATGCAATAATGAAGAATGGTACTTGGTCTTTATGTGACTTGCCTTTTGGCAAGAAGGCCATTGGCATTAAGTGGGTATACAAGCTGAAGCATAAACCGGATGGTACAATTGACAGGCATAAGGCTAGGCTTGTTGCAAAGGGTTATGCACAAGAAAGAGGCATTCATTTGATGAAACCTTTGCACCTACATGCCATATGACTACTGTTCGGAGCATCTGTGCACTTGCAGTTCATCATGGTTGGAATGTACATCAGTTGGACATTAAAACAACATTTCTGAATGGTGACTTGCATGAAGAAGTGCATGTCTTTTAGGCCCGTGGCTTTGTGTAGAAAGGGCATGAAAACCAGGTGTGCAGGTTAAAGAAGGCAATTTATGGTTTAAAGCAAGCACCACGTGCTTGGTATGAGAAGATACATGCCTATCTGATTGCACATGGTTTTGAGAACATTCCAAGTGAAAGCACCTTATATGTTAAGCGTGCTAATGATCTGCTTCTAGTCCTTGTTGTCTATGTTGATGACATGTTGCTCACTGGTCCTATTGAGAAGCATATTGCTGATTTTAAGGCTAATTTGCATGCCTCATTTGAAATGTTTGATTTGGGGTATTTGCATCACTATTTGGGCATTCAGTTTATGCAAGTTGATGGTGGAATGGCTTTGTGTCAAACAAAATATATTGACACATTATTGCAGTGTTTTGGCCTTGAAGACTGTAAGCCTATTGCCACTCCTATGGAGACATGTTTACAATTGAGTGTTCATGATGCTAGAGATGCATTTGATGCTATTCTCTATCAGCAGGTTGTTGGATGCTTGATTTACTTATGCATTACTCGGCCATATATTCAGTTTGGTGTCTCACAGATGAGCAGGTTTATGCATTGCCCAGGAGTCAAGCATTGGCAGGTAGTTAAGCGATCTTTCGCTATTTGAGTGGTACTCGGCTACTTAGGTTTTTTTATCCCAAGGGGGGATCACTACCGCCAGATTTGCATGCTTTTTCTGACTCAAATTGGGCTGGCTGCTATGACACTCGTGTGTCCACTAGTGGCTTTTGCTTCATGCTTGGTAGCTCATGTATATCTTGGTTGAGCAAGAAGCAGCCTACTGTGGCTACTTCTAGTTGTGAGGCTGAGTATAGGGCAGCTTTCACAGTGATTATTGAGTGTGTGTGGCTCAAACACCTTATTGCTGATTTGGGTGTTGGTCAGACTTCTGCCACCACCATCTTCATTGATAGTCATAGCGCATTGGCAGTTGCAAGGAACCCTGTGTTCCATGCTCGCACTAAGCACATTGAGGTGTATTTTCACTATGTCAGGGTGAGGTTCTCTACTCGGGAGATGAGCTTGGCATATGTGCCCACGTAGGAGAACATTGTAGACCTTTTCACGAAGGCTCTGCCTAGGGAGAAGTTTGAAGCTTTCCGCAAAGCTTTGGGCTTACTTCCTTTTGTGGAGTGATTTCACCACATAGCTTGGCACTTCATTATACATGAGTGTCAGCTCCTTGTTCACCGCATCACTCCCAGAGGGGATTTGTTGATATATTTAGGTAGTGATGTGTGTGAACACACTAGGACCACCGGGGCACTTTTTTCCCTCTTTAGGCGGTTTTTTTACCTCGGCTTGTATATATGGCTATTGCCCTAATGGGCTACTTATCTTTGTACATTCTCTAGTAATACATTCAATATTGTGTAATGTGCTCCAAGCTTCTTCTTCTTCCTTGTGTTGTTCACGTGCTTCCGCAGACGTCTAACTCCAATGTATACATCCTAAAAACTGAGTTGAAAGTTGATAGTTCTGAAGATGATGTTGATAGGCATTAGAAACATGTATATAGATTACTCTAAAACTTCACAAACTTGATTCCTTTTGGTTATACGACATGTGGAGCTGCTAGCTACGTTCCAAACAATGTGTATGAGCATTGAACGAGAGAGAAAGGCTCAATATGGACGCGGGAATCTGCGATTTTGGTTGATTACTAAGTCATCAATCAATCAAGCTTTCTTATCTAAAGTGTCGTGGACATTCTTATCTAATATCTTACATAAGTTTTGACAAAGCTGTAAATCAAATTCATATAGGAGCCACCACCAAACGTAAAGAAACATATAAGTCACATACACTCAAGGATATCTGGTAGGTTCAAGGACAAATATCACAAGAAAAGAGATGAGTTCCAAAATTTTATAGGTCAAGCATCAAGGCTATCCTTGCTCCAATAGATCCACCTCAAGCGTTACATGCTTGAGATTTATATCTTTATTCCTTCAACAGAGTTTGTACACATCATAACTTTGAACGTACAAAGCTTGACTTTATCAAGTGCCATTGTCATCATGAATGTAGATTGATCTTCTCCAAGTACATATTAAGTCGAATCTGCATGTTGATTACCTTTGACCTTAAAAAAACAATATGAAATCTCTATATGCCTCGCACTTGCTTGATATACATGATTCTTAGCAAGATGTATTGAGGTCAAATTGTCTCCAAATAGTTGAGGTGCATGTAGCTTAACATCAAGATCTTGAAACAAACCCTTTATCCATACGACTTCTTGAGTTTCTATAGCCAATGCTCGATAGTCCACTTCACTAGATGGGATATCCACAGTAGGCTGTTGTCAAGCTTCCAAAAGACTAACTTTGTACCTACAAAACATTGATAACCAGAGGTACTTCTCCTATGAGGTCTTGAACCGGCCCAATCTACATCAAGAAAAAATTGTTAAGTTTCAATTAGAGCTAAAGGAGTAAATTATGCCTTTACTTGAAGTTCCTTTTAGATATTTGTACACTCTTTTCTGTTGCATCCATGTGTGGATTTCTAGGAGTATGCATGAATTGATAAGTACTCTAGAAAATCAAATATCCATTTTTATCAAGGTAGGAAAATTTAAGCTACCAAGAAAACTCTGATACGTTTTGATGTCCTCCATTAACTCAACTTTAGGTGCACAAATCTTTTGGTTCAACTCCATAGGTCTAACTATAGATTTGGTGTTTATTGAATTTATTGAGAATGTCTCTTATGTATTTACCTTAAGTGTGGTAGACACCATCATCTTTGCCTATAATTTGCGTACCAAAGAAATAAGCGAGCTATGCAATGTAACTTACCTTAAATTCCTTTTTGAACTTTGGATTTACTCCATCTCACACCTTCTATATGGTCCTTGCTAATATGATGCCATCTTCCTATACATAGAAGTATATAATCCCATCATTTCATTTCTTGATAATCGAGCCAAGCGACCATGCTCTTTGTGCTTTATTTAATTCATATATTATTTTTCTCAGCCTCCATGCATCCTTGAAGCTAGGAAGTTGATTCATGTAAACTCTTGTGTTATCCATTCCTAGAGAAAACAATTCTTTTCATCCATTTAGTAGATTCTCCAAATATTGCTTGTTGCTATACTTAGCAATAATGGTTTGCATTTTTGCCATGATGGGATTATGACTCATCATAATCTACTTCATATGTTTTGGAGTAACCTTTGACAACCAATCTCGCTTGTGTTTGGTAATAACTTCGTTAGAATTTCTCTAGATTTTGTATGCACACCTTGAACCAATAAGCTTCATATTGGGAGCCTTTGGCACAACATTCCAAGTTTGATTGTCTTCCAAAGGCTTGATCTCTTCTTTCATGGCTTCATTCCATTTTGATTTCTCTTTAACTCCTAGAAATGTATGTATTTCTCTATCAATCAAGTCCTTCTTCATGAAGATAGAGAGTTCCGTCATAAAAGAGGTATTGTAACCGTATTTCTCTACTTTCCTCCTTTATCTACTTGATATCCTGAGTGCTTGACTTGACGGCTCTAAAATCCCTCATGTTTCCATAATCATGCAAATGATGAAATAAGAGCTACCAATAATCATGCAAATGATGAAATAAGAGTTGCCAATAATAGAGTACTTAGAGTTCTCTTTTAGAGTACAAGGAATCGAGAACACACTCACATACCCAACCTTGTAAAATAAGGCACTCATGTGTGAAGAATTCATAAGTACATGTCAAGCCAAGACTTTGAACTCAGGACTTCTTTCTTAATGCTCAAGGAGTCAAACCCCTTGGTTACGCACAGTTGGATTGGACTGCCAACAATAGTGTTGTGTATGTAAATGATAAAAAACAAATCGATGAAAATATACATGACGATGAGACACGTTTTTTTCTCGATGTTTAAAAGCAGTCCACACGGTGCCGCCGTACCAAGTCCTACGCTCGAGTAGCTTCGTAGAATCGTAGGACCCTCTGCACGACAGCAATTTGGAACATTATGGGACGCGTCACTCAAGAGCGGAACTCTGTTCAAGTCAGTCAACTGACCTTGACCAATGACGATGCTGACATTCTCCAATTTCTCGGCTGCGTTTTACATAAACTCGTGCGCTAGCAGAACTGATCTTCGTAAGCACATGCACCTTAAATTCACGATCCTCAGGGCTTCAGTTTCATTTTAGTTTGTGTAAGTTTCATCCACTTTCTCACGACCCGCACACATCCGCCTTTCTTTGGTCTCGCTTCTGTTTCAGCATGTCTGAGTGCCGCATCCTCTTTCCCTTCAACTTCATTTTGAGGACCGTAACTCGTTTGCCCTTCATTTCCACAACTTATCAAACCGCACATAAGTTGAATTGCATGCCATTCTTCGAGAGGACACAGATGGAGTCTAGTGTCTGTTCCAAACAAGATCTCAAATACATCAGGGGAATGTTCGATGCCTGCGATGTGAACAGAGACGGATTCCTCACCTTAGAAGAACTCTCTCAGTGGATGGAGAGGGTCGGGTTTCCCATTACCAAGAAAGGCATGAGGAGTATCGTGCAGGGTTTCGATCGTGACCATGACGGGCGAGTTGATTATGACGAATTTGTCGAGCTTTATATGCTAACTATGTCTTCCGATTTGGACAAAGATCATTCTTTCTCAGATTCTGTAGAACATGAAGCAGAGCAGCTGCGTTCCGAAAATGGCGATGGTTCTTCATCAGACGGTTGTGCTTCGGAAGATTCAGAGCTGCGGGATGCGTTCCGTGTTTTTGACAAAGACGGGAATGGCTTCATTTCTCCCGAGGAACTCAAAACAACCCTCACACAGCTTGGTTTAATGTCGCCGTGTTCAAGTTTGTCGCGCGTACGAGCATGATCCGCAGATTTGACATGGATGGAGATGGGCATGTGAGTTTTGCAGAGTTTCAAGCAATGATGGCGAGTGGAGTTTTGGCCTGAACCAAGATGAAAACTGTAGATGGTTTCAAACCAACCCAACCTCTTGCGTAAACTTGTGTACCTCTAACTCCATCCGAGATGAACGCTGACCTTCAGTACTTACACAATGCCTACGTTGGCAAATTTTCTCTCAATCACATTTAACATTAATGTGATTCTTGAATTGTGGTAAGTCATGATAAGAAATGAGAGGTGTTCAACCCCCACCCCTAGGTTGAGAGGCAAAGAGCCCAACCAACTAAACTAATGTGCGTAGACTCAATGTACCAATTTTGTCGCCAACAATAACATTGATTGTATTGAGATATAGCTTGGCCTTAGAAAACCCAAGCCATATTTATAGCTCTCATCTTTCTATTCTAAAGAAGGTTCATCTTGCGGTCTAGTCTTCTTGATAACTTGAATTAATTGGACAAAACAATAGCAAAGTGCAAACCACTTGCGGGATCCCCTGAATCCCACACAAGCATGGGTTAAGTACCTAGCATCTACAAGGAACGAACAAGCCTTGGAGGCTTGCTAAGGGTGGAGATTGGTAGGGATAGCCCTAAGGCCATACGAGGAAATTGGTTTCAACAAGAGACCTAAGGGGTCCACGAATCCACAAAGGGAAGTGGTTCTACTTGTGACCACTTCATGTGGATGAGGGGTGTCCTATTAATACAACCCATAGGGCTTGAACCCATGCCTTCCTCAAGGGAGGTAAATGATTTAGCCAATCAAGCTAGGACTATTCGACTATGGTTCTCATCTTTTACTATCATCAAGGACAACATTGACTACTTTGAGATATGGTTAAAAGAATATCTTGGTACTATGGTTAAAAGAATATCTATGGTTCCCTCCAGGCTTTCCGTACTATGGTTGGGATCCCACTTGACCTTCTCTTTGATCATGGATGTCAAAACATCCCTCAAGGCCAATTTTCTTGGCTTCTTGGGATTCCCTTAGGTTTCGGTATCTCATTGGAGCAGCCGTGGAATTGGGTCCTAGCCAGACTCGAATGCAAGCTAAACTATTGGAGAGGTATGCAAATCAATCTCGTTGGCCGCACAATGGTTATCAATGCGTTCCTCATTTTCTCGACCATTTACTTCTTCTCATGCTAGAGACCGAAAGAGCAAGAGTTTTCTAAACTCGAAAGCATTTGCAGAAACTTCCTTTGGACGAGCGACCACAACAGGAGGGGGGTGTCTAAAATCAAGTGGTCCATCTGCACTAGCCAAAGAGATAGTGGGGGCCTTGGCATCCTCGACATTGGGTGCATGGCTAACAAACTTGCATCAAAATGGTTGATTAAGGTGTGATGCAATGGGAAGGCATCATGGGCCAAGTTGATCTTCAGAAACAAGAACGAGTTGACTTTCTTGGGATTCTCGAATTGGAAGAATCTTGAAATTTTGACCCTGTTGTTTTCCCTGATCCTAGTTTTCTATAAGACTCAAATCTGGTGTGCTCTCTATGGAAGAGTTGGATTAAAGTCAAAAGCTTCACAAGAATCAATGAAGATTGGAAATGGGTGGCTAGTATCAGACAAAATGACTCTATCTGGCTTTCGATCCATGGCATTCGGAACGTGGAATCTTGGAACATTCAAAATGCCAAGAGGCTATGGAACAAAGGCTTCAAAAAATGGAAACATCTCTGGAAACAAGACACCAACTATGGATCAACTTCGAGGATGTTGACCCTAGCCTCATTATTAGCTATGAAGAATGGAATACTTTGCAAAGCAGAAATCTTGCCTCGGACCGCTCTAAACTTCATCTTCTCATGGGGCACAACCCACCGAGCCCACTTGGTCTCAGATGGCACAATGGTAATTCCCTAAAAAAAATCCCAAACATCAAATATACCACTGATTATCAGGTCATCCTCAATAGGAAATGGTGCCTATTGGACATGGCTATGGTGGGACATGAAGTTCATGGCTGTCTGGCACCTTCTCATAGAAATCAAAAAGTATGTCCTCCTATGGTAAATGCTTCATCGTGGAATTTGGACCAACCTAAAGGCTAGCAAAATTTGTAGGTTGCCTCCCTAGTGCAAGTGCTACTACCGGCCCATTGAAGATGTTTCTCACATCTTCTTTACTTGTCCCAAATCCAAGAGGCTCTGGCACATTGTTGGAAAGAAAATTAGACTTCAAAAACATATCAGTTGGAAACAAGCTCTACTAGGAAAAGTGATCGGCTGCTCCGCGACTCTCTGGAATGCCATAAGAGGAGAGGCCCTATGTAAGATATGGTAGGAAAGATGTGCTCATAACTTTAGCAACTCCCCCAGGGAATGGTTGATTTAGAAATCTCTGTTCCTCTTGGGCAGAAGAATCGCTAACTCTAAGAAATCCCCCCCTTTAGGCATTATCCAGTGCTCCTTCTAATCAACAACAAGCTTAAACCCAAGTCGGCCCCGCACAAGGGTGATGAGAGGGTGATTAGCCTTCTTTGTGATGCCATCTAAACCCTGTAAAATCTATCCTACTCTGTGGGATTTGGGGGGTCCCGTGGGCACTAGTCCCTTTCACTTGTACTTTTCTTTTAATTAATACAAGTTCGAGAGAGTAGGCTAAGGCCGAAATTCCTTTATTTTAAGAAAAATATCTATGGTTCCCATCTCGTATTATCATCAACAAAAAGGTTGATTCCATTGGGACATGGCTTCAAGTCCCACCCTTCAACGCATATCTATGGTTTTCATCTTGGTTTTAGATATATCTATACTTCTCATCGTGGTTTTTAACTTTCGAAGAATATCATGATGCTAATCCACAACAATTTCTATCCGAAAAGATTATGAAGGTTAAAGTTTTATTGATTAATGGCACTCTTTACCATGATTCCCTTGGATAATTTATATCCATCCGTTGGCGTTTCGAGAAATGTACAAAAAGAAGATGTAAAAAGATGTAAAAAGACCATCATTGAAAATAATGGATAAAATGTCTGTTGTTGAATCTTGATTTAATTCATTCTTCTTTTTGCAGTACAACAATCGTTAGATATCTAAAATATATAAATAATTTAGTATCATTAGTTCAATCTTTGAGTTAATCTTCCCTTAGGCTTGAAATTTGAAAGAAAAGTGTATACACCCAAGGGATCGCTTTCCCTTGAAAGGTGATGGTAGGTGAGAATGGAGATGGTCGGCACCTCAAACTTGCTTAGGACCTACTATTTATCACTTGAGAGATTTAGTAGGCTTGCATATCTTGCAACTAAACCATTAAAACCACTATCATACTTTAATGGAAGTTCTTCAGATGTTTGCACCAAAACAAGCAATTTACAAGGTGAAAATCATGAAGGAAAACATTTTATTTTGGGATTTTCATCCACATTGCCATGTCCATTTCTCAAAGCTTGCTTGAAGCGCGGCTAAACCAGTTTGCAAGTGTTCCAATGGATAATGAATTAACCATGCTTGAGCAAGAAACTGATTTACAAAGCTTTAGATAGAGAGAATCCGAATTGAGAATCAATACATGTATACTAGACTAGTATTAGATCTTGAATTTCCGTAAACGGTCAAGTTCAATCATTCATATCTTTGTAAAAAGTGACGTTCAAAACTAATCCTTTTGCACAACACTATCATGCAATTTTATCTTTATGATGCAATAAATGCTTGACGCAAAGACGCCATATACATACACCTTAGGGATTTTTGTGGAAAATAGTACGTAAGAGTATGTAAGATAGAGCCACTAGCCTTACAAAAAAGATCCCGACAGTAAAGGAAATTTTCAGCAGACAAGTTATCAGCTTTAGTAATCATGTTAGTATCATCAGCAAACATCTGTAAACCTAGTTCGGTGTGGGAGCGAGGAATGTCCAAACCTTTGATAAGGCCTTGTTCAAAGCAGTCCTTCACCAGCCAGCCAAGGGAGTCACTATTGATAGCAAATAAGAGGGGGGCAAGGGGACAACCTTGCGTGATGGATCTGCACAGCTTGAAAGACTCAGAGAGGTGACCATTCATAGCAATTTTAGAGGTAGCATTGCCAAAAAGGATGCTAGTGAACTTGATAAATCTTTTACCAAAGCCAACATCATGTAAGGATTGAAGAATGAAATCCCATTCAATTCTATCATAAGGTTTATCAAAATCAACTTTGAAAAAAAAAGAAGTCATCTTTATAATCCTTAGCAAATTCAGTCCCCTCCCATATAGAAATAATAGCATCTAGAATGAATCTGCCTTTTATGAAACCTTTTTGCTCAGGGAGAATGATGTTGTCCATGATGGGGCTGATTCTTCTAGCAAGAGAAGAAGCAAAGATTTTGTACAAAGAAGTCAGACAAGAGATAGGTCTCCAGTTGTTGAGGTCATCCTTGGAACCTTTTTTGTGAATCAATTTAATCACCCCAGAGTTGATAAAGGTAGAAAGACTCCCCTTCCTAATTGCCTCTTGCCACACCAAGAGAATAATGGGCACAATAAAATTAGTCAGTTCTTGAAAGAATTCGTTGGGGATACCATCAAATCTAGGAGTTTTCCCATATTTCAATTTATTAATGCTTTCTTTAACCTCACCGACAGAGAGGGGCAGGTCCAAGACGGCAGCCAGGGCCTGAGAGATCATTTTTTTTCTCTTTAAAGCAATAACAGCCCGGGCCCTTTGAGTGTCCTCCCCCCTCTTGGGAGGCATAGAGAAAACATTGGTAAAGAAATCAACAACCTCATGTAAATTGTCTTTAAGGGATATAGCATAATCACCAGAAACCTTCTTGAGTAAGGGTACAAAATCCTTAGCTTTCTTCTTTTTCATGAGCTCAAACATGTGTTTATTGGGTTTATCCACTTTCCCTGCCCAGAACTCTCTTGAGGAGGCAAGAGCACCACTAGCAAGAAGATAATCTTCATATCTAAGTCTGTTCTGGAGATCATAAATCTTCTGATTTTTAGAAGAAGGATCCAAGTCAGAAAGCTCAGCCTGCTCTATCTCTCTAAGTATCATCATCCTTCTTTGAAATTTGATGTGTCTAACTTTTTTCTTGTAATCACATAACAGTTTCAGGATATCCTTGATAGATCTTTCCCAGGCCACAAAAGGGTTTAGGCAAAGGAAGTAGAAATACTTTGACATAATACTCATAATCTTATCTCTTATGATGGGGATCTTTAGCAGAGAGGCATCTATGTGAGTCCAACCCGCCCTATACATAGGAGCATTCATGTACATTTTCAGAACAAGGGGCAAATGGTCAGACATGACCAGAGACCGATCAGTGTAACATGACTGATTCCACAAGTCATTAAATCTGTTAGCACACATGTACCACCTATCAAGTCTAGCAGACAAAGGATTAGCAGTGTCCTTGTTAAACCAAGTATGACTAGTCGAGGGCAAACAATCAATGAGATTAAGAGCAGAAGACAAATTGAACCAGCAACTTTTCTCTTTTCCTTGCATTACATTGTCAGGGTTTCCCTTCCTATCATCAAGATTTAAAACCACATTAAAGTCTTCGACAATAGCCAACTCACCTGTCAGGGTAGACAATTCATTCCAACATACAGTTTTGTCATTAGCATTATTCGCAACATAGACACAAACGATGGTCATGTTAAGAGGGAACTTACACTTGATAGCAATCCATTGAGAAGTATCACTTATGAGCACCTCATCAACAATATGAGACAGGTCATGGAGGATGCCAATAGAAGCACCACCCTTACCCTTGACATGAGTAGTCGAAAACCACTTGTGTTTAGAAGAGGCAATATTCAGGTTGGACTCTAGGCTGAAGCCATTGATTTTTACCTCCTGCAAACAAATGATGTCAGGGCAGGAAGAAGAGTCTTTGAGCCAGTTATTAAACATCTTGCCACGGACTGGGTCAGTAAGACCTTTTATATTGAACGAAATGATTTTAAGGACATCCATAAACACAATGTGAGAAGGGAAAAACACACTAACATAACATAATTATAACAGACCAGTAATCTATCATTTCTTGAGATTTTTGGGAGGCTTCAGAGTTGAATTAGAAACTCTAATAGCCTCCTTTCTCTTACTTTTACTTTTGCTATTGCTCTTTGAATTGGGGCTGTGCAATATATTCATTTCCACGTTAGAGTTAACAATTTGCTTATTCTAAGATTGATTAAAAATTTCCATGTCAATATCGTTAAGTTGAGAAGCCAGGAGCTGATCCTCCTGATTTTCAGGTTCAGACTCTTCTTCAGCTGAAGAGGAGATAGGGGCAAGTCCTGGGGGGACCGGTTCCATGGGTGGACCCTTAATATCGGAGTGAACATCACATCCTTCTCTCTGTGAAGAGTTTTTTTGGGAGTGGGTTGGTCACTATCCATTCTTTCACTAGGGGGATCTACTGAGTGGTCATCAAGGACAACAAAGGGGTTACAGATGCTATGAAGCTGAGCAGAATTTTGTTCAAACTAAAGGTAGCCTTCTTCCTATTTTTAGACACCACTTTCTTAAAGCTATTTTTAGGAATGTCATCATTTCCCTTCGACTGAGGGTTCTCTTGCGTTTTGTTATGAGTATCATTAGGAACATTCCTAGAGTTCAAAAGGGGAAAATCTTTGATTAAATGGCCTTGTTTGAGGCAATGGAAACATGCATTGGGGAGGTTTTTGAAAAGAACCTTTTGGACATGAAGTCTAGTGCCATCCTCATCTTCAATGGAGATGGTGGATTTTAGGTCCTTGGATATATCAACTTCAACTAGAATTTGCGGATCCCATTTGGGATTGAATCCACTCCTCTGTTTCTGTCCTATGACTTTCCCTATATTTTTTCCTAATTGTTCTATCCAAGGATAGTATTCAATGGGAAGGTCAGTAAACTCGACCCAGACCGAGATTTTGGTGGGTTTTGGACCTCTTGGGTTGAAGCCAGGTTGGCACTTGAAGATGGTAAGAGGGGAGTTCCTAATGAGCCAATGTCCTTTTGAGAAAACTTGAATGGCATTCTTGGCATCATAAAAAGAAAACAGGAAAAAATTATTCGTAAGGTATTGAACATGGTTAACATGCAGACCCCTACTCTCCCAATTAATTTTAATCCAGCTTTTTAGCACCTCTTGAGCTGGTCTTGGGCCATGGAAAAGCCCCACAAGAACCTTTTCATAAAGATGGTTTTTCTAATTACTTAGCGAGTTCCTCTCAATGACGAGTTTCTGCTCCTCGTCTTCGTCACTGTCCACATTGAGGTCGTTAGCATGCAAACTATCCGCATGTCCAGATTCTAGGAGGTCATCGACATCAATTTTTTGCTTCCCCTTATTCAAGTTGTTAGGGTTAGGGTTACCTGCCGGCGGTTGCATGTCAAAGACTGATGCAGAGAGGCACGGTGGAGATTGAGTCACTTGAGCATATATTGTTATTCCATTCAAAGGTCGCACAGTTGAAGAGTTCCATCCCACGGTAGCACCAACAGGAGAGACAAATCCTTCTCGAGAAAGGGAAGTCTCTTGGTGATCATAAGCCGACGAGCAAGCCGCCCATATGTCCGCCTTCATCCCCATCCCATTCGCTTGAGCAGAGAATCCATTCCAAAGAGCTTCTTGAAGCACCATCCCTCCCCCAAGAAGGGGAGGTGAGGGGAAAAACATCAGAAGACACAGGAAGACACTTATAGAAAGTGCCACCACGTAGCGAGGGTAGAAGGAGCTATACTTATTATCCAATTCTTGCTCGTAGCTATACTTAGCCAGAATGGTTTGCGTTTTTGCCATAAGGGGATGATGACTCATAATAATCTATTTCATATGTTTGGGAGTAACCTTTGACAACCAATCTTTGTGTTCGCTTATACCTTCATCGAAATTTCTCTAGATTTTATATACACACCTTGAATCATAAGCTTTATATTAGGAGTCTTTGGCACAAGATTCCAAGTTTGATTGTATTCCAAAGCCTTGATCTCTTCTTTCATGGCTTCACTCCATTTTGGTTTCTCTTTGGCTCCTAGAAATGTATTTGGTTCTCTACTAATCAAGTCTTTGTTCATGAAAATAGAGTGTTTGGTCATAAAAGAGGTATTATATCCATAGTGTTGTACTTTCTTCCTTTATCTACTTGACATCCTCAATACTTTAACTTGAAAACTTTAAAATATCCTTTTTACTCTTAAATTTGGGCTTTGGATGTTGATTTTATGCCTTTTGAATCAAGTGTAGATAACCTATCCTCATGTTCTAGTTCACTTTTTTCTTCATATAACTGATCATCCCTCCTAGAAAGTAATGGAAAGTCAACATCTAAGTCATATGGAAAAGAAAATCTTTTTGTTTGATCATAGGAAGGCGTTTATTCATCAAACACAACATATGTGCTCAGTTCAAATGATTTAGTGCTTGGATTATACAATCTATATCCTTTTTTATTCAAATCATAGTGTACCTCTCTACATTTTTATCCATTTTCCTCTCACTTATGAAGATTTATTTAAATAGGAAACCAATATTAAACTTGCTTTTTCACTTTGCAAGCTTGCTAAGGGGTCATACCTTGAAAATATTTTGAAGGAAGTATATTGATGAGTTAGGTTGTAGTAGACTTTTCCTCTAGCCCAAGTAGTTGAGAATCATGATCCTATCTCTACTCCCACCATACCATTTTGGTCTTGTGTATACCTTGTGGTCACGTCCCTCTTGATTTTTCTATGCTACTAGAGCATATAAAAGTGATGGGAGAAATGTTCTCCCCCTCCATTAAACCTTATTTCCTTCTTGTTTGTGCCTCAAACATTTCTAAATACTTTGAAAAGCATGAAAATATGTCATCTTGGATTTAAGGAAAGATATTATTTTCACTAAGACATATGAGGGTCATACAAATGCTAGCCATATCGATAGTCATATGTGACATTTGATGACAGTTGGAAGATGCTTGGGAAAACAATAAAAATTGGACACTAGAATGGTTGTCAAAATATGTGCAGGTATAATGATCAATATTATCATCATTATAAACACCAGCATTGCATATGCAAATATGGATGCTTATTTCGACAATTATAGTGATGCTTATACTGGGACGTATTCTGACACCACATTTAATAAATGACCAAAGACTGACTCCCCTAGTTCTAACCCAAACACAAAAGTGGACTCTATCTCACCTATTTTTCACTTGAATACGTGCATACCTCCCCTCCATCTCACCTACATTGTGCCCTCCTCCTTTGCTTCTTGGTAAGGGATGCATTACCTAATCCTCTCTCTCTCTATTCCTTATTGTTTTTAGGGTTTCCTAAATTTTATTTTCTTTTGTTTTTCAAAAGATTTTTGGGGGTGGTTTTTTGTTTGATGGAAGGTGACGTTGATTATGCGTGCACAACAAGTGTTCCAGAGTTACATCGATGTGAATGATCTACATCCATGCATGTATATTTTTTTCTTTATTAGAGAGGGGAGAGAGAGAGATACACATAGACACTAATACACATATACATACATAGACTCCCATACACATATACACACATAGACACACATACACATACACACATAGACTCCCATACACATATACACACATAGACACACATACACATACACACATAAACATGCATACACAGACACATACACACAAATACACATGCACACATAGATAGACACATACACATATATACACACACATATACACTCAGATGGATAGAAAACACATGTATACACATGCGTATGTATACATACATACACACATATACACATACACACACATATGCATACACACATACACACATACACACACATACACACACACACATAAACTCACATACATATATACTTACACATGCATACACACACATACACATTCAAACACATACACATACACATGCACACATTGAGACATACACAGACACACATGTACATACACACACATATACACATACACACACATGCACATGTTACACTTATGTGTTCCTCGAGTAGCTTTGATGTGAATCTTTTCCCTATACATGGGAACTTTTTACTCTAGTGTTGGCTAGAGGTTTTTTTCCCCATATTACCACATACATGATTCACTCATATGTGGTGGTACTTTGTACTTAGGGATATTATTCAAGTCTTACTTCAGTTCAGTTCATCATCAATAGAGAGAGCTATTCTAGCCATCCGTCTTCTCCGTGTGCCTTGCTGCATTTGTGCTCCTTGTGTGTGATTCTCTTGTGTCTCGCACTTCTACACACACCCAACAATGATATCAGAGCAGGTTCAGCTCCTTCTCAAGCTTTGGTTTTTCGCGTTGCGGCACACATGCACTTTTAATAGTTCAAATCGACTTCGGAGCATAGAACACTAAATTTCAGCAGCCAAGAAACATTTCCATCAAGTACACTAGGGAATTACCCCCATTTCAAAGCCATTCATGCAATCAAAATTGCCATTAGAGTGATGGCTTATGAGCTGAAGTTTTAGCTCCATTTCAGCTTTCGTCGAAGTAAGGATTTTGTCACATTCTTGTTCTTTAGTAAAATGGCATGTAGTAATGACTTGTTTGGCATGCTTCAAGCTGAAGATAAGCTTGATGGTACCAACTATCCGATGTGGTCTTACATGATGAAGCATGATCTTGTTGGAAAACAACTTTGGAACATAGTGGCAGATGTAGATTGAAGACCCGCAGGTGCTTCTACTTCACAATCTACTGTCACAAATGGAGCTTCTTCTTCAAGTACAATGGTTTCTCCTTCACCTACACAAGAGAAGCTTAGATGGGACGGAAAAGATGCTCAAGCTCTTGCATTGGTTGCAGTTTCTGTGAAGTGTCACATAGCTCCACACATTCGTTCATGTTCTACATCGAGACAGGCATGGGACACTCTTGCTTCTTTGTATGGTGTGCGTAATGAAGCACGTGTTGCATACTTGAGGAAGCAACTTCAGGATGTATGTATGGATGAAAATGAATCAGTGAATGTGTATGTGACATGCATCAAGGACTTGAAAGAGCAATTGGCAAACATAGATGAGATTATTCCGGATGCATCACTCATTTCTACATTGTTGAAAGGATTTCCAGAATCTTCTCAAAGCTTTGCTACTACACTCCATTTGGTTGCAAAATGGAATCCTAATACGTATGCATTTGATGAGGTTTTGTCTCTTATTTTTCAAAAACAGAAATCTAGAGTGAATAGGAGTGGTTTGATTGAGGGAACACAAGCACTTGCTATCTGTAAGGCCGCCGGATTGGCATCATGTAATTTATATTTTCCTATACCGCACATACCGAAAGGTTGTAGCGAAGTGTTGTACCCTTTTTATCAATCAATGAAGAGACATTACGGTGGTTCTCCAGTAGAGAGGAGAGGGGATCGCCAGACTGTCTGTTTGGGCGATTTGCAACCCTACAAAGACATCGGAGTGCAAATTCCAGTAACTCGGAGTATTGTTACTTTACTTCATTGAATTACATTATTTTTTTATTAACAGAGTAATGTTCATTGGCGATAATAAGTCTGTGCAACGATAATTATTACTCTCTGCGTTACATACTGTGAAAAGCCTAACTGAAATATGAACAGTAATACTGTGTAGAAGACATTATACTGGATAATAACGTACTGCTTCTTTGATAAGTTAACTGGGAAAATAAGATACAGGGCCTTTGAATTATCAGACCCCTACCATCCCCAAGAACCCGAAAAGAGATTAAAAGTGGACTTAACGGTAGTCTGCATTTTTAACACTGGCGCCGTCTGTGGGAAGATGGCAATTGATTAAGAAATCAGTAAAGGTAGAGCAGCACGTAAGGCAAGCAGTACAGAGGTGATATATGCCGGTTACTCGGTCCAGCGAGTCTTATCCGAAGTATAGAAGAGACCAACACCCCTAGGCAGTTCCAAATCTATTAGGGACACCCGCAAGCGACAGAAGTGCAGGCCATTTAAGCCCAGTTGTCGAAGGATCAGAGCCAGTTAGCAATGATTCCGGTACCAGTTCGGTGATACATGAGGAATTTCCGGTAGATTCCGGTGCAGCATACAATAACTTCTGAGTGTACAGAGATGCATTGCGCAGTTGGTTTGACACCATCTAGTCAGAATTCGAACCTTTCTAGTGATAACGTGGTGGTACCAAGTGAGACTATTTCCGGTGAAAAGACAACTTGGTGCGGTGAAAGTTTGACAAGTTCTAGTGGTAGTTCGGTGCCACTTTGTGGGAGTTTGAAGTTTTTCGGTGATACTGCAGTACTACCTGGTGGATCCTTGTTACGCTCACCACTGTTTGGGGCAACTTTGCCTACTCTTGATACTGAAGCTGAGAATAGACTATTTGATTTGGAGATACGTAAGAGATTCAATGCTATTTTCGAGCCGAAAGGTGAGTAGTCTGATAATCCATATTCCAAAGGACAAGGCACACCCCCTCAGAACTCAGGAAAGAGCAGTGGTACCAATATTAGCACCATGAGTGGTCAACAACAGCAACAAAAACAGCAACAACAACAACAACAACAACAACAACAACAACAACAGCAACAGCCACATCCAATCATCCCACCTCGCCCGGTTCCAACAAGGGTGACTTACACAAAGTTCGATGGATTTCCGGGTGACAATCGTGATGCACATGTGCGCACGTTTGAGATCAGTTATGTAGTATTAAACCACCCACCTGACCCGGCGTACAAGGCCATCGTATTTCAGGCTACATTGGTCAATGAAGCAGCGAGGTGGCTAACAGAGTATGATATCAACCATTTTGCTAACTATGATGATGTAAGAGACGCGTTTTTACAGAGGTTTCGGTTAAAGAAGAATCCTGCCAAAATCTTCGACTATTTGCAGAACAATCGACAAAAGCCGCACCAGATTGTTCAGGAATATGCAACATTGTTTAGAACCCACTTACGACAACTACCTCCGGCACATGCTAATCTACCGGATGATGTTATAATCCAGTGGTTCATTAACGGTGTGACCACAGTTAAGACAAATCATGATCATCCGCTGTGTGGGTGCTATGACACTAGATGCTGTTATTGTGATGGCCCTGCAACTAGAGCATAAAGTTGGAGGATTCACCAAAGACTTGGAGTGGCTGAAAGCCAGTAAGAACGTAATAGATGATATGGCTAAACAGATGTATTGTACCAAGTGCAAAAATCCAGGGCACACCAGTGCTACATGTGCCCTTAACCAGATGTATTGTGCCATCTTCAACACAACCAGACACTGAACGGAAAATTGTGCGTATAATGCCAAGGTGCAGGGGCGAGCAGTTATAAATGCCATCATACAGGAACCAGGTCAGCCAGCAGCCCATTACGTGCCACCACAAATGCGAAACAATCAGTTGCAAGGATATCAGAATTATAGGGGTCAGCGGAACACCAATTTTAATTCAAATTGATGGTAGGCGGGTACATCAGCGGAAGGTACTTCCCTTCCACTACCTCGATGTCATTTTTGCGGCGAGATTGGCCACATTCGTAGGTTTTGCAAGGATGCCGCAGAGTAGGACAAAAGGAAGAAGGAGCGACAAAATCCAATGGCCAACATGGTCTATATTTCACCAGTTGAATCACAAGCAGTAGTGGTTCAGACCAGGTCGGGTAAGCAGTTACAACCTACCGCTGAGGTGTTCGAGCTTGGTATCCGCAAGCAGCAGCGAATGTATACAAGGGCTAGTCAATGGACAGCCAAAGAGCCAATGGTGTTTCGTGATCCAATTCTGGTAACACAGGTTCCCCTGCCTAAGGCAAGAGTGAATGAACAAACTATTGCCCCAGCAACAGTAGAATCATCATCAGAATCGGTGAGAAGTATGATTCAAACAGATAAGGTATGAGATATTCTAGACAAGGCTTCAATTACACTCCCTTTGGGACAATTGCTCGCCTTAGTGCCAGGATTCAGGCAGCAATTCCAACAACAGGTTAGTCCCGGATCTTCCTGTACTCTGGCGACTGCCACAATACAACCGCAAGCTGATTCTACGGTGGATCATTCAGTTCCATTGATCACTCTCTGGCATAAAAATCACAAGATTACTCAAGTGCTAATTGATGGCGGTTCAGGTGTGAATATAGCAACGGCAGCACTCTGCAAGCAATTGGGTTGGACCCAAATCGAGCCCGTACAATTTTTTGTAAGAATGGTAGATCAATCCCGAGTCCATCCGGTGGGACTAGTATGGAATATTCCGATTACCTTGCAGGGTACCACGTTCAAAATGACTTTTGTAGTCTTAGAACTACCAGAATCCAGCCTCGACTATAATCTACTTTTTGGTCGGCCATGGTTGAAACAAGCCAAAGTTGTCCAACATTGTTCAGCGCAAGAGTTGACTTTCAAAGATAATCACCGAAAATATGTAGTTAAACTGGATGCCAACCAGCCTTGTGAGCTTCATGCAAGACCATATGTAGCGGAGCCGGTCCACATGTTGGAAGGCTTATCTGACGACGAGGAAGAGGCGTTTCTGAAGACCAATAAGGATCTGATCTCATTAGGTACTGTAGATCTCCAGTCGATCCCAGACAAGTGGAGTCCGGCTGCTTGCACGGTGGTACCAGTGACCGGAGATGTAGCTGCAGATGATAGTGTTGCTATGGATGGAGCCACCTTACATCAACTTTTGCAATCAGCTGATGATCTGGTAAAACCTCGATAATTTTATGTGCCGGAAGATTAGTTAGTAACATATAATTTGGGTGATGAGGTCAACCGGCGACCTGTTAAGATTAAGGCAGGATTGTTAGAGACATTTCAAGATGATTTGATACGACTCCTGTGTGAGTTCTCCTATGTTTTTGCTTGGGACTATCGAGATATGAAAGGTCTAGACCCGCGGATTTATCAACATTGGGTAGTGCTCAAACCAGAAGCGAAGCCAATCAAATAGTCCAGTTACCGAGTGAACCCCAATTATGCAGCACATGTCAAAGCAGAACTCGATCAATTATTGAAGGTGGGATTCATTGTACCAATCGAGCACACTGAATGGATATCACCAATCATGATTGTCCCGAAGAAAAATAAACAGCTGCGTATCTGTGTTGATTACCCAAAACTGAATGCTGCTACTGTACCGGATCCATTTCCTCTCCCCTTTCTGGACACAATGCTCGACCAGGTGGTAGGGCACGAGATGTATTCATTTTTGGATGGTTACAGTGATTATAACCAGGTGAGGATGGCAGAACAGGGCATACCTAAAACAACCTTTATCACAAACTAGGGTGTTTATGCTTGTACGGTAATGTGGTTTGGGTTAAGGAACGCTCCAAGTACGTTTCAACGATGTATGCAAGAAGTCTTTTCACCCTACCTGGCTACTTTTATGCAAGTATATTTGGATGATTTTTCCTTATTTGGCAAGATTGTGGTGCACCTATATCATATACGGTGCTGCTTTGAAAAATATTGCGAATACCGATTATGCTTGAATCCGACAAAGTCAGTTTTTGCTGTATCTTGTGGCAAACTACTAGGACACATTATCTCTGCACAAGGAATACAAGTTGATCCAGATAAAGTTACAACCGTGTTGGAGGCTCCAATCCCTACAACACCGAAAGAAGTTATGCGCTTCCTGGGTCAAATCCGGTGGCATGGCAGACATTTACGGTGGTTAGCTCATTTAGCAACACCACTTAATCGGCTCATGACTAGTACTCCACGGTAGTACGAATGGACTCCAGAGTGCCAAAATGCATTTGATCGTTTAAAGGTGTTATTGACGCAGGCCCCCATTTTGCAACCACCTGATTGGGACCGTCCACTCCATGTCTTTGTGGATGCATTGGACATAGCTATTGGCAGCGTTCTAATGCAGCAAACTGACAAATGGTTTCGGCCTGTATATTATGCAAGTCGCTGATTAGCCCCTACTGAAAGGAACTATTCAGTGACCGAATGAGAATGTCTCGGGTTGGTGTACTCTGTGAAGAAATTCTGACATTATTTGTTGGGCCGAAAATTCAACTTCCACATGGATCATGCCGCACTTGTGTATTTGGTTCGGCAGCAACATTTAGGTGGTCGCTTGGCTCGATGGGTTTTATTATTACAGGAATTTGACTATGAAGTTATTCATCGACCCGGCACAACACATGCATTGGTGGATTTTCTATCTCGGTTGGATTCCGATGAAGCTCCGGTGGGACTTGATGACACTACACCGGCAATTTACGCTACTGAGCCAATTGTTGACGAATCTACAGAACCTCTTGTGCCCCCTACCTACTACGATATGTTACTAACTTTTCTAACTGACTATTGCCTTCCTCCTCATACTCCCCCTGCTTTGCGGTGGAAATTTGCAGTTTACAGTCGCAAATTCCGGTTGATTGTAGGCCAACTGTACTACATGGATCATACTGGTGTTTTACTTCGATGTATTCCACCACATGAAGCAAACTCGGTTATTGCTATGGCTCATTCATTACCCTCAAGTGGACATTTCGCAGCTAACCTTACTCACTGTAAAATTTTGCAAAGTGGGCTCTGGTGGCCTACAATGTACAAAGATGTGACTCAGTTTGTGGAGCAGTGCGATACCTGTCAACGGTCCGGATAGCCATTACATCGGCACTTCTTTCCTCTGCAACCTTTCTTACCTTTGGAACCCTTTCAGAAGTGGGGGCTTGAGTTTATTGGACCAATATCACCACTAGCAACCCTTAGCAACAATCGCTATATACTGACTTGTACGAATTATGCCACCAGGTGGGCGGAAGCTTGGGCTTTACAGTCCTCCACAACTATTTTGGTGGCAAAATGCCTGATGAAGGACGTATTCCCGCGTTATGGATTACCTCTGGAACTTGTGATCGACCAAGGAATCCATTTTGCCAACAATTTAATGCTAGTACTAACTCACACTTTTCAAATTTTGCATAAATTCAGTTCACCATACTATCCGCATGCTAATGGTTTGGCTGAAAGCACCAACAAGATACTGTTGAATATGCTCCGCAAGTTGATCTTAGAATCTCCAGAATGATGGGACGAGTTACTACTCGCGGTTTTATGGGCATACCGGACTACATACAAAGTGGCAACCGGAATGACCCCATTCAAGCTTGCTTATGGGTTGGAAGCAATCACGCCGATGGAGGTAGTAGTGCCAAGCCTACGCGTGGCCCTAACTCAGAAATTGCTGCCCGAAGACTCTTTGCCATTTCGGTTGGATGCACTCAGAGCATTTGATGAACATCGCTAGGAAAGTTTGCTGGTTCTTCAAGAAGTTCAGTTGTGGCAAGCCCGTACCCATGATCGTTTCCTCAAAACTCTTGTGTTTACGGTGGGCCAGCTTGTGTTATTTTATAATGCTAAAGCAAATCGTTCTGCTGGAAAATTTAAATTACGGTGGTTCGGTCCTTATCGGATTAGTGAGCAAGTAGGACCAGCTACTTTTCAGTTGACTACCTTGACCGGAGTTTCCCTTCCCAAAGTGATTAATGGTTCGAAGTTACGCCCATATCACCAATTGCCTGATCACCGCTGACGTGTTTCTCATTTTTCCGCGTGTCACTTATTTTCTTTTTATTTCCGTATTTTGGTTGAATATAGACCGTAAGTCTCCTCGTTTTGATATCTAAATATGATTAATCGCCGCCTTGTAATACTGTTTCTGCCCATGCATGCATGCCGTAATTATGAAGGTTATCATTTCAATACCGTGCGATGATTAGGGTTCTCGATCGCCTCTTGTTGCCCGTGTGTCTACTTAATCTTGTTCCTTTTACTGATAATTGCTATTGTCTCTGTGTGTTTCTGCGTTCTTTGCTTTTTGTGTTCTCTGTGTTCTTGTGCTTTCGCGTGTGCGTCATGGAAGCACTAGCTAATGTTGCTACCTTTCGTGAAGGACTCACCCCTGAAGTGAGTGAGTATTTGCGTATTCGTGGCCTTTTGAACTTCACTGAATTGCCTTGGCATTCAGTGGAGTGTCAACCATTTTATGCGCAGATTATTTCCGCTATCGTTGCCACACCTACTACGGAGCAGAGTTGGCCTATCCTTTGTTTACCGTCACGAGTCGTGATCACTATGGCTTCATTTGCCGATGCCTTTCGACTTCCTCGAGATGGATTGGAGAATGGTTCTCTACTTCCTGTCGCCACCATGACCGCGTTATTCCCATGACACTCATCTAATGAGTACGCCATTCTGTGTCGACCTGATCCGGAGCGTACCGTATTACAATTCTTAGTTGCTATACTGAATTTGCAAAAACGTACCTATGGGATCTCGCGTCCCTTTTACTCAATGATAGACATGGCTTCGTGCGAGCCTGTCAATTTTGCATCTTTTTATTTTCGGTGCATTCACCGTGAATGTGTTACGGTTATTAAACAAGTTAATAAGGGTGATCTTCCATGATCACGTCTTCCCCATATCCTCACTTTCCTCTTTCCAGCCATTCAAGCCGCGCTACCCCCGCCAAATGCTCCATTCCTGTTGCATGAAGAGTCTGCTCGGATGCTCGAAGATGAGGAAGATGATGAGCAGATCTTTTTCAACTTCTTCACTGGAAACACAGTTGTATAAGTCCGCAACACCGCCACTTCCATCCATGTTGATTCTTTCGTCCATTCTTCTCCAATCCAGCAGCAGGAACAAAGTGCTTCCACCTTCGACTTTGAGGAAGTTTCTTCTCCAAACAATTCTCATCAGCAGACTCAAGATGATGTGCAAGCCATTATTGCAGAGATTCTCAATGAAGTGATTGGTCTGGTTGATGCTGTGATTGCCAGAACTAAAGCAACAGAGCAGCCGACCACCGGAATCGTGTTGGTGCCTAATCTTCTTACCCCACTTCCTTCCACCATGAACATTGTTGAGCCAATTGTTCCAGTCCAACCTATTGTTCCTGACGTACCTCCTTCTCCATCTTCTTCTCCCGCCTATTCTCCACCCTCTTCCCCTCATCTGTTCTCCGCTTCTACATCCCAATCCCTTCCTACCCTTCCTGCTCCAACCCCGATGTTTCGCGAACTTGAATCTATCGGTCGACTGTTGATCCAATTCTCGCAGCAGTTACCAATGCAACTGAAGATGGCCAGTGATAATATAAGACAGGAGTTGCAGCATAAAGTTGATGTTTTGGAGGCTGATATTGCCCTACTACAGGAAGAAGCAGATATCGTTAAAGCAGAAAACCATGCTTTGCAGATGCAACTTCAGCATCTTCAAGTTAGGCTTGCAGAACAAGATACATTAATTGCTCAACACGATGTAGCATTGGCAAAATTAAAAGCCAAGGATGTTCTTTTAACTGCTCGTGATGAAGCGATCAAGCAGTTAAATCAATTGGTACAGGATAAAGAAGATGCTCGAGTGGCACTTGGAAATTTGTTGGAAGAAACTTGAATACAGCTTAATGAATTCGTGCAGAAAGGACAGGAGATGGCTGATTTAGCTAAGCAATTGCTCGAGTGGCAATTGGAAATTTGTTGGAAGAAACTTGAATACAGCTTGATGAAGTCGTGCAGAAAGGACAGGAGATGGCTGATTTAGCTAAGCAGACTAATGCAGAACTTCAGACCGCAACTGCCGATCTTTTTCAAGCGAATTCTGCTCTTAAAGCAAAGACGAGTTTAACCATTCAACTTCAGAAGGAGATAGCAGGGATTAAGAGAGAAAGAAATGCTTATTATCAAACCATTCAATTTCAAGCTCAGGAGCTGGAATGAAGAGAAAAGCAGTTAGTTTTTCAAGCAGAGCGCCTATCAAGAATTGATAATCAAATTAATGATATGAGATTGAGCCGAGATGCAGCCCTTGCCAATGACTTTTATTTGCAAGAGGCCTTTTTGTAGTCACAGACTGATACGTTGATAAGTCAGGTCATTGCGGCAAGTTCCGTTCGAACTGATGCACAATTGGTAGAGTCGAAGACACTAAAGCTGATGTTGGATTCCCTAAAACAGAAATTCTCTAGAACCTTCAAATTAGCAAGAACTATGTATATACAAGGCATCGTAGACGAGCCTTAATTCTGTTTCCGTTGCGGGTTCAAGTCCACCGTGCGTGCCAGTGTAAGGCCGCCGGATTGGCATCATGTAATTTATATTTTCCTATACCGCACGTACCAAAAGGTCCTAATGAAGTGTTGTACCCTTTTTATCAATCAATGAAGAGACATTACGGTGGTTCTCTAGTAGAGAGGAGACGAGATCGCCAAACTGTCTGTTTGGGTGATTTGCAACCCTACGGAGACATCGGAGTGCAGATTCCAGTAACTCTGAGTATTGTTACTTTACTTCGTTGAGTTACATTAATTTCTGCTTAACACACTAATGTTCGTTGGCAATAATAAGTCTGTGCGATGATAATTATTACTCTCTACGTTACATACTGTGAAAAGCCTAACTGGAATATGCATAGTAATACTGTGTAGAAGACATTATACTGGATAATAACGTACTGCTTGTTTGATAAGTTAACTGGGAAAATAAGATACAGGGCCTCTGAATTATCAGATCCCTACCATCCTCAAGAACCCGAAAAAAGATTAAAAGTGGACTTGACGGTAGTTTGCATTTTGGTACCAGTCATGGTGCTAATATTGGTACCACTGCTGTTTCCTGAGTTCTGAGGGGGTGTGCCTTGTCCTTCGGAATCTGTATTATCAGACTGCTCACCTTCTAGCTCAAAAATAGCATTGAATCTCTTACGTATCTCCAAATCAAATAGTCTGTCCTCAGCTTCAGTATCAAGAGTAGGCAAACTTTCCCCGAACAGTGGTGAGCGTAACAAGGATCAACCAGGTAGTACTGCAGTATCACCGAAAAACTTTAGACTCCCACTAAGTGGCACCGATTTACCATCGGAACTTGTCAAACTTTCACTGCACCAAGTTGTCTTTTCACCATAAACAGTCTCACTTGGTACCACCACGTTATCACCGCAAAGGTTCAAATTCTGACTAGATGGTGTCGAACCAACTATGCACTACATCTCTATACACTCAAAAGTTATTGTACCCTCTTCAGAATGCGCTGGAACCACACCGGAATCTATCAGAAATTCCTCATGTATCACTGAACTGGTATCGGAATCACTGCTAACTGGCTCCGATCCTTCAACAACTGGGCTTAAATGGCCTGCACTTCTACCGCTTGCGGGTGTCCCTAATAGATTTGGAACTGCCCAGGGGTGCTGGTCTCTTCTATACTTAAGATAAGACTCACCGGACCGAGTAACCGGCATATATCACCTCTGTACCACTTGCCTTACATGATGCTCTACCTTTACTGATTTCTTAATCAATTGCCATCTTCCCACAGACAGTGCCAGTGTTAAAAAGGCAGACTACCGTTAAGTCCACTTTTAATCTCTTTTCAGGTTCTTGGGGATGGTAGGGGTCTGATAATTTAGAGGCCTTGTATCTTATTTTCCCAGTTAACTTATCAAACAAGCAGTACGTTATTATCCAGTATAATGTCTTCTACACAGTATAACTGTTCATATTCCGGATAGGCTTTTCATAGTATGTAACACAGAGAGTAATAATTATCATCGCACAGACTTATTATCGCCAATTAACATTACTGTGTTAATAAGAAATTAATGTAATTCAACGAAGTAAAGTAACAATACTCAGAGTTATTGGAATCTGCACTCCGATGTCTCTACAGGGTTGCAAATCGCCCAGACAGACAGTCTGGCGATCCCGTCTCCTCTCTACCGGAGAACCACCGTAATGTCTCTTCATTGATTGATAAAAAGGGTACAACACTTCGCTACGACCTTTCGGTACGTGCGGTATAGGAAAATATAAATTACATGATGCCAATCCGGCGGCCTTACACTACAAGGCCTCTGAATTATCAGACCCCTACCATCCCCAAGAACCCGAAAAGAGATTAAAAGTGGACTTGATGGTAGTCTGCATTTTTAACATATCTCACAAAAGGGGAAAAGAAAGTATGCTTTAGCTTTGTGTTCATCAAAACCAAAGTCTCAACGTTCCTCTTCCACTCATTCCTCTAATGATGCTGATTTACAAAAGAACAAGAGATGCAAATATTGCGGAAAGGTTGGTCATACTATTGATGAGTGTAGAAAGCTTGCTAAATGCAATGAAAAAAAGAAGGAATCTGGCATGTCTATTGTTGAAAATTCATCAAATGCAAAGAATGATGAAGCTAACATGGCTCAAGATCTTTTGGCATGTGTTGTTACATGTCATTATGATGCATCTTTGCATTCTAAATGTATGGTTGTGAGTGATGCTGATTCGGATTGGTTGTTTGATAGTGGTTCTTCAAAGCACATAACATCATACAAAAGATTTTTTGCCTCTTTGAAAGATGCACCCAAAGGAGGACATGTGGTGTGTGCAAACAATGCCTCTTATCCTATCATTGGAGTAGGAGAAATTGAGCTTACGGCTGCAATGGAGGTGTGCTTCTCTTGAAAAATGCATTGTATGTACCCGGTATCAAGAAAAACTTAATTTCAGTTCCGTTGATTGCCAAAGCTAGACTTCATGTACACTTTGTTGAGGATAAGTGTATGGTTCATGATTTCAACAATGGTGATATTATCGTGATGTCCGATACATTATGTAATGGCATGTATCGCATGGATACATACAAGAGGGCTGCCTCGAATGCATTGCTTGGTCATACTTCTTCCATGGCTCAAACGGAGCTTTGGCATGCTCATTTTGGTCACTTGAACTTCAATAGTTTTCTTTACTTGCAAAAGAACGACATGGTTATTGGTTTGCAAACACTTGAGTCCATTGAAAAGCATGCATGTGAAGGTTGCATTCTTCGAAAAATGCATCGTGCTTCTTTTCCAAAAGATAGTCACAAGCTACAAGAAAATTCCAGTGATCCATCTTCTCCATGTGTCTTGCTGCGTTTGTGCTCCTTGTGTGTGCTTCTCCTGTGTCTCAAACTTCTATGCACATCCAATAGTGGTATCAGAGTAGCTTGTTCATACTGATGTATGTGGTCCCATCAAGACTCCATCTTTTGGGAAGCACGTATATTTTGTTATCTTCATTGATGATGCTACTCGCCATAGATGGGTGTATCCTATGAAAGAAAAGAATGAGGTATTTTCTTGCTTCAAAGCATTTTTAGCTAAGGCTGAAAATTTTTCTTCACAAACACTTTTGACTCTACGCATGGATCGTGGTCGTGAATACATTTCACATGAGTTTAATGTTTTTCTTCATGAAAGAGGTATTTCACACCAATGTACGGTGCCATATACACCTCAAGAACATGGTGATGTCAAGCGTAAAAATAGAACTCTACTTGAAATGGCACGATGTATGGTTAATGGAAAGCATCTTCCTCATAAATTTTGGAAGGAAGCACATGCATACATGCACACTTATGCATATGAAAAAACATGCATACACACACATACACATATAAACACATATGCATACACACATTTACATACACACACATACACATATACACACACATACACACTATACATACACATGCATACACACATACACATTATACACACACACAAAATCACACATACACACTATACATACACACAAATACACACACATAGGGTTTAGGGCTTTAGGATTTAGGATTTATGGTTTAGGGTGTAGGGTTAAGAGCATAGAGAAAGAGGGGAGGGAGGGGGAGAGAGAGAGAGAGAGAGAGAGAGAGGGAGATACACATAGACACACACACACATGCATACACAGGTATATGCATACATACATACACACATGCATAAACACATATACACATACAGGCACATCTGCATACACATACAAATGCATATATACAATAATAAATTCACATATGCATATGCATACACACACATATACATAGATACATATATACACATACATACACATATATGTAGAGCACATGCATACATACACACACATGCATACACACATATACATACATACACAAATGCTTACACACACATACATAGACACACATACACACTATAAATACACATGCATAGACACACATAACAATTATACACACATAAACACTATACTTACACACACATACACACATAGAGCGTGTAAGGTTTACGGTTTAGAGTTTAGGGTTTACCACTTAGAGCGTATAGAAAGAGGAGAGAGAGAGAGAGAGAGAGAGAGAGAGAGAGAGAGAGAGAGAGAGAGAGAGATACATATATTCATACACACATATGTACATATGCACACATGTACATATACACACACAGACACACACAGACACACACATGCATAGACAAGTATATGCATACATACATATACACATGCATACACACATGCATACACACATATACACATATATGCACATATACATACAGACATACAGATATACACACATATAAATTCACATACACACATGCATACACACACATACAAACACATACCACATATACCCATACATACAGATATACATAGAGTCACATACACACATGTATACACAAACATACATACACATACACACATAGACATATACACGTACATACACATACATACACATATACATACATTCACATGTATACAGATGCATATGCATACATACATACACACATGCATACACACATACACACATGCATACACACACATACACATACATAGACATATGCATACACACACATACATACACACATACACACATACACACTATACATACACATGCATGCACACACCTGTCACATACACACTATGCATGCACATACACACTACACATACACATACACACACAAAGGGTTTAGGGTTTAGGGTTTAAGGGTTTAGGGTTTACAATTTATGCTTTCCGGTTTAGGGTTTAGAGCATAGAGAAAGAGGGAGAGAGAGAGAGAGAGAGAGAGAGAGAGAGAGAGAGAGAGAGGGAGAGAGAGAGAGAGAGAGAAATTGACATGTAATGAAATTTTGGTTGGCATTTGAGACAAAGAGATTGAGAAAAAGAGAGCATAGAGAAAGAGGGAAGAGATAGAGAAAGATAGACAGAGAGAGAGAGAGTTAGAGGGACAACGAGAAAAAAAGAAAGAAAGAGAGAGAGAGAGAGAGAGAGAGAGAGAGAAAAAGAGAGAGAGAGAGAGAGAGAGAGAGAGAGAGAGAGAGAGAGAGAAAGAGAGAGAGAGAGAGAGAGAGAGAGAGAGAGAGAGAGAGAAGGGTAGATAGAGAGAGATAGAGGGATATGTTGTTGACAGGATGCGGGAAGAAGCAAGTATGGACACACATGCAGATCTAGCACTGAGGCTACCCTTCATTTTTTTTCAAAAACCCCAACATCATTCTAAAGTGATTCTCATCACTACAAACCCTTGTAAATATCATTTCACCTTTTTGTAGCTCCATTTTGTACAAGCCGAGGAGTCCTCGAGCTTGGGGAGCCTTAGATGTAGTTGCCTGCCAATTTTCATAATTTTTAGCTCTCGTTTGGGCCCTCAAATAAGCCCCGGAACCTAATTTTTAACTAGGCCGGACACTAAGTCTGAACAGGGCCGAAGCTAGTCAAAAACTATAAATAGAGCTAGAGAGCTCATTTTTGGGGCTAGCTTCTTGTAGATTGAGCTTGTATGAGAACTTTCTTGCAATAGAAGTGATTCCATTGTCTTACTCTCTTTGTTCTTACGGTGTGTGCGCGTGTGTGTGTATGTGTGTGCATGCTTGTGTGCTTCTCACTCACGCACTTGTGCTTCTACTTGCTCGTGGTCTTCATACCATCCTCATGTCTTCCCGGATTGACATTAAAGGAGGTGCTACTCATCACTGAGCTACACCAAATTTTGGCGCCGTTGCCGGGGATCGAGCTTTGAGGACGAGCGTGTGATGGTAAGACGTAGAGAGGACGCGTTGGAATGGTAAGTAGTAGGTAAATTTCTGATTTTCCTCCATCTCCATCTTCACCTTCACCTCCTTCTCCATCTCCACCTCCACCTCCTTCCCCACTACATATCCCCTCTTCCCTTTCTTTCCCTCATTTGTTGTGTGCGAGTTTGAGAGAGAGCGATTGTGTGTGTTTGCATTTGTGTGTTTTTTGCATGTTTCTTGCAGGTACCAGCTCCATCATCATCTCCAGCAAGCTCAGCAGGTACAGAAACTGCCTGCACAGTCCCCGAGGCGTTGAGCTCGAGCTATCGCGACACTCCGAAAAGTTCGACTTCTCACGATTCTGAGTGCACCACGGCATTGCGCAGGCCTAGAGCTCCTAGGAACCCTAGATAGAACAGGAAAATTCGCCATATCTCGAGCTATCGCGACACCTCAAGGTATCGCGACACTTCACGAAGTATCGCGACACCTCAAGGTATCGCGACACTTCACGAGCTATCGCGACACCTCAGGGTATCGCGACACTTCACGAGCTATGGCGACACCTCAGGGTATCGCGACACTTCACGAGCTATCGCGACACCTCAAGGTATCGCGACACTTCACGAGCTATCGCGACACCTCAGGGTATCGCGACACTTCACGAGCTATCGCGACACCTCAAGGTATCGCGACACTTCACGAGCTATCGCAACACTTTGGGGTATCGCGACACTTCCAGCCGACCTATCGCGACACTTCGGGGTATCGCGACACTTCACGAGCTATCGCGACACTTTGGGGTATCGCGACACTTCCAGCCGACCTATCGCGACACTTCGGGGTATCGCGACACTTCACGAGCTATCGCGACACTTTGGGGTATCGCGACACTTCCAGCCGACCTATCGCGACACTTCACGAGCTATCGCGACACTTGGGGGTATCGCGACACTTCGACCCGACCTATCGCGATACATGGCCATAACGCACGAAATTTTAGGGTGAATATTTGGAGTAAATTGAGGTATAATTGAGCTTAGTTTTGGTCACATTGGAGTAACATTAGAGCCTTAGAAGTGGGACAAGGCCTAGGAACCTGTGAGGAAATCCCTGAACCCTGAGAGCCTGTTTTGACCCCTATCTGCCTGAATGGTCACAACTTGACCATACGAACTCCGATTGATGAGATTTTGGTCTCGTTGGAAAGCTCGTTGAGAATCCTACGTGGACCTCGACTGGTTTTTGTAAGAATTATACGCGGAGTTTCAGAACATGCATTTTTAAGTTGACCTTTAGGTGGAACTAAGTGGTTCTCAGATTCAGGGGGTACAGTGAGTTACTCCAGGGGGACTAAAATTATTGAAGTGTGTCTTTCAAATACTTGTGGCAATCAATCTATACTAACTGGTGAGTTCTTGCAGGAACTTTGTGGGCACTCAAGGCAATCAAAGCAAGCTAGCGAGGGTGAGTACCGGGCCTGGGAGAAGGCTTCCTGGGCTTGCATAGCTGTCGGGTCAACCAGCTGATTGAGGTTGGAAAAATCTCATAACCCTCCTTTGTCAATTCCTAGCCTAGACTAAGTACGACTTAGGTGTGGTAATTAACTAGGGCAACGTTAGGCACGAATCAAGTCCAAGAGAATTAATCAACCAAGTGCAAGAAAATAAATAGGTCTTAAGTACGAAAACACTAAGGGACAAAAAGATAAACGGGAATCGATCACTCATCAAGTGCGGAAATTCACTCAAGTACCCTTGACGACGCAATTTCAGACAAGACCATAAACATAATATTCAACTAAAAAGAACGAAGTGATTGATGCAAAATCAACCTGCAACGAGAGCGTGCTTGGGTTCCAGGGGGTGAATAAATCAGGCTTATGAACCTTAGATCAGGCAGACACTTAGGCCGAGACAGACAAAGCCTCAGATCTTCTGAAGCTAGTGTCAATCACACTGCCAGGTCTTGGGCCCAGCAGTTGAGTGATTACCCTGCCAGATCAGAAACAAGTGATTCTGAGATGTCCTATCACATGGAGAGATCAGTAGGTAGTTCAGGGTTGGCTTACCTAGAGAAGCCCGAAGGGCCTTATAAGACGCAATTGGAATATATCAGGACGAATCGTCTAGGTGCTCGCATCTACGAAGACGGACTGAGAAGATCGGTGGTCCAGATTAAGAACCCCGATCAAACCCATGGATTAGACCACCCGGTAGTCAAGTTTGAGAATGGAGCATACCTAGATAAAGAAGGGACCATGTACGTAGTCACCACTCTTCCTGATAGGACTGATGAGGTTGGAAATGTGATTGCGGAGACCGACATGGGTGACATAGAGCAAGGAAACTTAGAGAGAGAGCCAAGAACCCCCCGTGGTAAGTCTGTCTTGACCAGAATCATGACTCCTGAGTGGATTCCACAAGATAATAAAAGCATAGATCTGCTTTTAAGTCGGGAAACCGATGAGGCTTTTTGGAGATATAGAACTTCTCAACCTCAGGAGGGGAATACCCTCACGATCTACGAGTTTAAAGACCCTGATAGTCCAGGCCAAGTAACCTACCTAGACACTGCATCAGAGAGAATCTTCGTGGTCAGTGAGCAGGGCAGACATGCCTACACTTGGAAGGGTGAATTTATTTTTCCCCAACCAAGGTCTAATGTATCCTTTGGTCATCAAGGAACTGGGACCTCCCACGCTCATGGCGCTCAAAGAGATAGAGGTAGAGACAAACCTGAGGTAAGTTTCGCCAACTCCCTGGGAAGAGAAAGAACGGGAACAGAAAGGAATAGAGTAGGAACTGAGAGACATAGAACCCCATGGAATCACCGGGACATTGATGATTTTCCTTTGCCAAGGCCGAGAGAACACCCTAGGACCCTACGACCAACCCAACTTGTGAAGTCCATGAAGAATCATTTCGATGGCACGGGAGACCCTTATGACCATGTGGCCGAATTTCGGCAAGTGTTGAAAGCTGAACAAGTGGAGGACCTATTCACGCAATATAATGCTTTCGGTCTAACCCTTAGGAACACTGCCCTTACGTGGTTCCAACCACTGAATGAGCAGCATTTCAGAAACATAGACCAACTCTTAGAAGCATTTATTGTTGAGTTTTCTAAGAGTGGAATCAGGCATAACACCTCCTCACTAATTCATAGCTTCAAACAAACACCTCAAGAGACGGTCAGACTAGCTGGAAGAAGATTTAGACAGTACCTGGAGAGATGCCCTACGCCAGAGTTACCCACACCAGCCAAACAAGTGGCCTTGTTCCTAGATGGATTGTTGAGCACTAAGCTCAGGTCATATGTGTACCTGAAGGACCCTAGAACGATAGAGGAGTGCGTGCGCATGTGCATAGACATTGAGGACAATCTAGGTGAAGAGTTAGAACTATCAAAAATCTATAGGGATTCTGATAGCTCTAGTAAACAGACATCTGGTCAATCCACATCCATCGAGGAACTTGCAGAGAAGGTAGCCCAAAAACTAGGTGTCTCTAGTAAACAAATTCCGAGATTTGCCCCAGTTAAGCGGTGTTACAATTGTGGCGGCGAACATATGGCAAGTGTATGCCCCATTATGGCCCAACCTCAGGCGAACCTTAGTGGCCAGTACTGCACCATAGAGCGCAGGTACACCAATCACACGGCACAAGACTGCCCATATAACAAACAAACTGTTAGGCAAAATTATCCTCAGCCATATCCACAACAGGGTAGATACCAGAATCAGTACCCATCTCCACCATACAACAGACCGCAACAAACCTATCAGCCACCTTATCAAGGGCAGCAGAGACCTCAACCAGTCCTAGTGCAGCAACCCCCTACTCCAACCAATGTGATCCCAGTGAAGTATGCATCTACTGAAGAAAATCTGAATAGAGCCATAGTCCCAGTCACCCCATTGCTATCAGACAGTGATCCCAGTGACCATAGTTTTGACTCCGCACATATTGATAGCCCACAGGCTTACTACATGTAGTCACCCGAGCATAACGAGTCATACTACTATGAGGACCCAAGTGAAAATAATGGGGAACCGGAGTATTCTAATGTCATGTACACAAACCCCAACTCTAGACCTCAACCTAGGCAGGTACGACCCCCATTTCCTAGAGGACCATGCTTCAGATGTCAGGGAGATCACCTTATACGTGATTGCCCACTGCCTGCCCCTACACAGCCTCAACCAGTAACCATTCAGGGTTTCTGTCAAGATTGCGGGAAAGAGCATCTCCTACGAGATTGCCCGAAGAACCCTAATAACATGCCTAAAATCACTCCTATCAATGTCGTTGGGTTAGTGGTAGACTCCATAGGAAGCGTGACTTCCACTACACCTGTGCAGGTGATCACAAGAGCCCAGGCACTTCAACAACACAAAGGTGCAGGGCCCGAACAGAGCCCCGAGGTGAGTGAAACAGAGAGCATAACCAAAAAGAGGACTAGAACCTGGAAGGAGAGTCGTGAAAGAATGAAGAGACAATGGGCAAAAAAGATAAATGAACTTGAAGAAAGCGTGAGAGAAACCAAGGCAAAAATCATAGAAATCACATCTCATCCGCACTCCCACACACTTCCTCCACTACCATCCCCATCACCCTCCAATTCTCCACCCTCTAACACACCCCTCGTAACCCACCCACCACCCCGAGTAGGATCAGTATTAGCTGACCCCACTCCTGAAGGCTTGGACATGATGTTTAAAGCCTACCAGGCTCGACTTCAAGAAGGGCCAACAGCTGCAAACCTAGACAGGAGTTACCCTAGAGCCGACTTAGAGATTGAACGGATGAAGATGTGCATGAAAATGGTAGAACAAGCTCAAGCTATACTTGAGACTAGCCAAAAGTTCAATCAGACGAACGCTGTCAAGCCGGATTTGCATTTCCAAGGCTTACTAGAAAGATTAGAGCAGTTGGTAAACAAATCACAAGTTTCTTTACCTCCACAGGCTCAACCAGTTGTTGAAAGAGGAAGCTCACCACAAATGGTAGCTTATGTTCCTAATTCCACGGATGCTGGAATACCTCCTTCAATACAACAGTACTCTCCAGAGTTCTTGCGGGAAATACAAGAAGAGAAATGGGCCAAGGAGAAGGGTGATTCCCCTCCGATTCCTGAGATTGATGATCTTCGTGATCAATTTCCCCAAGACATTCCCTCTATCTATGGGGATCAAGCAGAGCAACAAGAGGATGAGAGATTAGATTTTGAATCTAATTCTTTACAAGAGTTGCCTCATTTCACAGGCCCATGGGAATCTGAATCTCTCCAGATCAGAGCGCCCACGATATTGGTAAGAAATGAAGACTCAGTGATTCCCAGGAACACTGATGTGGTGAAGAACACTAAGGTTCAATGTCACCTCACTGTAGAGGAACTCCTCAAGGCAAAACCGGAGCTCTGGAATCATGTGAAAGATCAGGTTCCAGAACTTGAATCCAATATACCAAAAGTAGGCTCTAAGCAGAAAGTTCCCGAGATACCTCTTGACAAGATAGGAGACATGAGCGAAGGTGAAGAAGGTAACACTTATCTTCCGATCACCTATCAAGGTCACACAACCAAAGCAATTGTGGATTCGGGTGCCGGTGTTGCTATCGCGACCATCTCCCTGTGGAAGCGATGGGGCAAACCCACCTTAAGACCAACGAGAATGAAACTTCAAATGGCAGATGGTCATTTTGAAAGACCTCTCGGATTGCTTGAAGGGATAACTCTAACCACTTGTGGTGTAGAGTTTGAACATACGTTTGCCATATGTGACTTTGAGAAGAATAATGTTTACGAGATGATCCTAGGAAGACCCTTCCTACGACAATTACAAATAGTACAAGATTGGGGAACCAACTCCTTGTACTTACAGCACTTAGGGGTCACCACCAAGGTCAATCTGAAGGATCACACCTTCAGAGATGTACCACCCCTACAGTGGAATCCTATCCACAAAGCGAAAGAAGACTCTCTCCGTGCATTCTGGAAGTTCACCTGAACCATCCTGGTTGCATGAAGATACTCACTTGTGGATGTGCAAGGTCGCGGAGGAAGAGGAAAAGCGCCGAAAAGCGAGAGAAGAAGGAGCTCCCCCAGGAGATAGACCAATAAAAGACCCAGCCTATACTCCGATGATATTTCCTGATGAGGAATTTGAGCCTCATGGTTGGGCAGAAATCTTAGCTACCATGGACATTGCAGTCAATGAGGAACAATGGACACCCCATTGCGATGAGGAGGGTTACGATATTTCAGTGTTCATGTGTCGGCCCTTGTTGGAAGAGTGTGATCCTAGTGAGTCCATGGAAGAAGAAGAGAGTGACGATGATCTAGAATCCATTGTGATGGATACTTACTTCGACTCAGAGGAACACTACTTAGAAAACATAAGAGTGTTAACCCAAAAAGAAGAAGAACCCCTTGCGAGTATTAAAACGATAAATTCAAAGAAAGGAAGTGAAGGAAGTCAAAAGAAAAAGAAAAGGAAAGCAGTAAGACAAGAAGAGGAAGAATCATTGTTTGAAGTACCAGAAAATTTCAAGAAATATGAAGTGGAAGACCGGAAAATATTGGTACGAATGCCTAAGAGAGAAGCCATTATAGGAGAAGCATATGACAATAAAGAAAAGACCAAAAAAATTGTAGTGACCCTTGAAGGGAACGAAGAGAGATGTACGTACATAGGTGACGACCTAAGTGCAGAAGAAGAAGCAAAGCTTGTAGCTCTATTAAGAGAATATAGGGATGTGTTCGCATGGCATTATAGAGACTTGAAAGGAGTAGATCCAGAGATCTGCTCTCATACGATTCCGATGACCGCTGATGCTAAGCCCACCAAACAAAAACCCTACACATATAATGACAATTATGCGGCCAAAATAAAAGAGGAAATTGACAGGCTGATTGAAGCCGGATTCATCTATGAGATTGAGCACACTGAATGGGTGTCCCCTATTGTAGTGGTGCCCAAGAAGAATGGGAAATTGCGAGTGTGCATTAACCTTAAAAAAGTTAATGCCGCTACGATTAGAGATAGTTATCCACTGCCCATCACCGAACATCTTTTGGAGCGTGTTGCAGGCAAGGAGGTTTACAGCTTCCTTGATGGATTTTCAGGTTACAACCAAGTAGCCATTGCCCCCGAAGATCAACACAAAACGGCCTTTGCCACAGAATGGGGAATCTTTGCATTCCGTGTGATGCCATTTGGGCTCACCAATGCACCTGCAACATTCCAAAGACTCATGTGTCATGTCTTCAAAGAGTTCTTGCGAAAGAGCTTAGAAGTATATGTGGATGATTTGTGCGCTCATTCCCAAGAGAGAAGATACCACATCCCTGAACTCAGGCAAATCTTCAACAAGTGTAGAGATTATCGAGTGTGTCTGAATCCAGAAAAGTGTGTGTTTATGGTACGACAAGGTAAGATCTTAGGCCACATCGTTTCTAAGAATGGAATTTCAACAGATGAAGACAAAGTAAGAGCAATAGCAGAGTTGCCCAGACCAAGGAATGTTAAAGAGGTACAAGCCTTTATGGGCCATTGCGGGTATTACCGTAGGTTTATCCACATGTATGCCATCATAGCTAAACCTCTTTATGGGTTGTTAACAAACTTTGAATGGAACGAGGAATGCGAGAATTCCTTCAATGAGCTGAAAAGACGTTTGTGCACAGCACCAATACTGACTACTCCGGATTGGAGCAAACCCTTTCATGTCCATGTAGATGCCTCCAATCATGCTATAGGATGTGTGCTAGCACAACCCACAGGTGAAGGAAACCTAGATTTGCCGATAGCATATGCTAGTAGGCAATTAAATGCAGCTGAACGAAATTACACCACAACGGAGAGAGAAGGCTTGGGCATGATATATGCTGTGAAGAAGTTTAGACACTATCTATTGGCCAATAAGTTCAAGTTTTTCACTGATCATCAAGCGCTACTATATTTGGTCAATAAACCTTGCAATACAGGTCGCTTAGTAAGATGGTTTCTCTTACTAATGGAATACGACTTTGAAGTTGTTGTCAGGAAAGGTAGAACCCATCTTAGGGCAGACCATCTTTCTCGCATCACTTCAGGAGAGCCACCGCAAGGAGTGTCTGATGAATTGCCCGATGCGTATCTGTTCAATTTAGAAGTTGTTCCTAAATGGGCAAATAAGTTGGTACCAGTCCTAACCTTCGGGCCTGCAAATAAGAATGTGAAAACCAGCAAAGAAGACGTTGTAAAATCATTAAAGTATCAAATCTTGGCTGGAAGTATGTACAAGCAAGATACAGAAGGGGTGTTAGCTTGTTGTGTAGAGGAGGATGAACATGCTAGTTGGCTGCAGCAAGCCCATGAGGGACCGCTAGGGAATCACTACTCTAAACAACGAACCTTGCAGAATCTAAAACGCTTAGGAGTGTATTGGCCTAGCATGGACAAGGAAGTACAAGAGTGGATCCAGAGCTGTCCAGAGTGCCAGGAGAGACCCCCAGTGGAGCATGCCACTCTTTATCACATGTCATTAATCCCAGATTGGAGTGCTCCACTGGTCGAGTTCATGAGAACAGGAACATTAACCAATCAGGCCAGCATTGCAAGAAAACGGAGCATGGAGCAAGAGGCTCAAGACTATGCTTTAGTAGGAGACAACCTGTATCGAAGAGGCAAGGATGGTTACCTAAGACTGTGCGTACATGAATCAGACTACTTGAAAGTCTTAGAAACAGCACATAGCGGTGCTGCAGGTGGGCACTTTGGGCCTGACAGAGTGATTAAGACTATTCTATTCTCAGGACTATGGTGGCCCACTCTTCATATGGATGCACATACTTATGTGAAGAGTTGCGACACATGCCAACGTGCCCAATATCCGACAAGAAAAGATGAAATGCCCTTGAGGCCAATGATGGGAGGACGTGCATTTTCAAAGTGGGGTATAGACTTTGTAGGTCCCATCAACCCCCCAGCTAGGAACTCCCATGCAGAATACATTATTGTAGCCACATATTACCTTACAAAGTGGGTGGAAGTAAAAGCCACGGCAAGGAATGATGCTCACACGACGGCTAAATTCTTATTCGAAAATGTGTTCACTAGATATGGGTTACCAATAGAGTTGGTTAGTGATAGAGGTACGCACTTCTTGAATGAGGTCATTGAAAATCTCCTTCAAGAATTCTTGGTGATACATAAGAAATCTGCACCCTATCACCCACAGGCTAACGGACAAGCCGAGAGCACGAATAAGATCCTGTGTAATGTATTGACGAAACTTGTAAATAATAAACGCTCTGATTGGGACAAACAACTTCATCATGCTGTTTGGGCATACCGAGTTGCTTACAAAACGGTACTCAATGCCACCCCATTTCAGATGGTCTTCGGACAAAATGCGGTGTTACCCTTAGATTTCCTAATTCCAGCTTTAAGAGTAGCACAAGAGCA
The DNA here is from genome assembly GCA_020310875.1 of Ceratopteris richardii. Classification (NCBI taxonomy): domain Eukaryota; kingdom Viridiplantae; phylum Streptophyta; class Polypodiopsida; order Polypodiales; family Pteridaceae; genus Ceratopteris; species Ceratopteris richardii. Next base: position 179,277,945 of record CM035416.1, read on the forward strand.
TGAGTGGAATGGACACGAGTTGTCCTCGAGGATCTTTGATCTAGAGCGCTTAGGTGAGACGAGGCTACGAGCAGCAGCAGGTATCTATGCTGCAAAGAAACGGCAAAAGGCATACTTTGATGCCCATGTGAAGGATAAGGGCTTGAAGGCAGGAGATCTAGTGTTAGTCTACACATTGAAACAACACGCAAGAAAGCTAGAAAAGAGAGGCTGCGGACCTATGATCATTAATAGGATCTCCACGAGTGGAGCAGTACGACTAGCCACTTTAGAAGGGGATGTCCTTCCAAACTATATTAGCGGATGCAGAGTCAAGCTGTATCAGGAACCCCTCACGGAGGAGATGCTAAGCCGACTCAATATTGCTAAGCAACGTAAAGAGGAGGAAAAACGAATTCGAGAAGAAGCACAGGCAGAGGCCTTAGAACGTATCAAACGAATGAAGTTGAGAAGACAAGGAAGAGACCAGCCTATGACTAACACTGAAGAGTCCCCAGGCTATCCCATGGCCATGTGTGAGGCTTCAGGTGGACACACCCATAAGATAGTAGACCGACGACCTTTTGTGACCCTAGAAATAGGACAAAAGGACAGCACAACAAGCGTGAGGGCTTTAATTGATTCAGGAGCAGCCACAAGTGCAGTTCGGCTTTCTTACTGCCAGCAGCTGCAGTTGAAGGTAAAACCCATAGAAGCATATCTGATAGGATTAGGAGGTGTGGAAACCCCTTGTATGGGAGAGGTGGATCTTCCCCTCTACATACGAGAGGTCCTCATGCCAGTAAAAGTGCTAGTGTGTGAAGACGAGGATCTGACCGAACCGCTTATCTTGGGCCAAGACTGGATCTATGATCATGCAGTCAACCTGAACCTAAGAAGTGGACTTCTTCAGGCTTGGGTAGGCCAAAGTCGTCTCACGATTGAATTAGAAAATCAAGCACTCAAACCAATAGAACAGGCAACAACTCCTGGTCCCTCCAGGAGTCCACGCGAAGATAACCACGTTGTGCTTGTCCAAACTTCTATGGTGCAGAGGAATGTCAATCTTACTGAAGGTTCAGGAGCCAAGAAGGAGTTCCTAATTGATCCAAAGAAGATTCTAAACGAACGGACCGAACACCACTCTATACGAAGGAGACCGCTGATCAAGAGGAAGGAGCGCCAACCCGCGCAACATGGAGCATCTCGTGGCGTGAAGCAGATCTGGATACGCAAGGATGGGAGACCCACAGCCCCAATCGCAGATTCTCAAGGAGACAAGACACGAGCCTCACAATCAAGGATCAAAGCTAAGAAGCCCCCTAGGATCACCCCTAGGCACACCATCTCTATTTGGGTCCCTAAGCGGTCAATGAAGGCCATCCCTAATGTTAGACAGATATGGGTGCCCAAGGCTAGCTTACAAGCCCAAATTACTTCAACTACAGACACAAGGATGAAGCAGCTCTCACAAGCACTCTTGGCCAACAACTCAGGAAGTGACAAGATACCTACACCTCTCACTGTCCACACTCCCATCAACCCCAGGAATGTCTGGAAATGGGTACCCACAAGGTCCCAACCACATCACACACTCAGACCAAAGTCTTCACCTGTCCTTAGCTCTAAAAGCTACGACTCCTGTATCAAAGTGTGGAGAGTTAAACTGTGTACTAAACCCCCTGACCATCTTCTGTAAATCCGTCCACACTAACACAGAAGCATTTCGAGTCCATTGCATAACCAAAGTACGCATCTAGGATGACACTGACCTTTAATCACCACTCACACATATCATAAACACCTCACCACTAACTACTGACCTCCGGGATTGTCATGTTAGTATTGTGAAGGGAACACCATTACATCTTGTTTCCTATGCAACACTAATGTGCCTTTCGTCTTCCAACAGATAAGCGACCTACTCTCATGGCAACCGAGGCAGGCACAAGCTCTCAGGCAGGATCTGGTGCCCCCATCAACTGGGTTGCCATGCCAGTGGAAGCTCCACCAACGGCTAGACCTGAAGAATTCTTGAATGTGCGAAGAATCCCTATTCCAGATCCACCCAGTGGACTAACCAAAAGAGTGAAAGGGCACTCCCATTGGTTCAATGAAATGCCAGGGGATTTGGGAGACGCGGACCACATCTGGGAGTCCAAGATGGAGTGTGGAGGGGTTTGGTGGACCTTCCAATTCTTTTCAAGAGAATTTGAGGCCTTACAAAATGCAGCTCCCCTTCAAGAGATCTGGCGAAAGGCAGGACTGCAAACCTACTTCAGTGCAGCTCTACCAAAACCTGACTTCCTCAGGTGTTACTACTTGATTGCCACGATGAAACCTACCGGGGATAAAGATCATTCAGGCACATTCTGGGTGCCCTCCTTATCTAATCTAGAGGAGATGAGGAAGTTTGAACTAAATGTAACATTAATCAGGGAAGCCCTTCAAATGTATGGCACTCATGTGCCTTCAGATCGCGACCCCCTGATACCAGAATCAATGAAGAGCAATAGAGTCAAGAAGCTCAAAGACATGTGCGCCCTCACCCCTAACATCGCCATACCCCTGCGGATGTGCCTCCAGCACTTCGCATTTCCAGCTCAAGACCGTTTCACTCAGCCCCACAAGAAGATATGGTACGGACTGTATTTAGCAGAGACCGGAAGCTTGCCCATCAAGATGCCAGTATGGATCTTAGATCAGGTATATGAGGCAGGCAAGCGGGGGGTGAGGAAGCCCACTCTACATGGTTGCTGTGCGTTGACTAGAATCATCTACAGATGTCTGGCGTATGATGTGCCAGTTGCTCGAGCCCTAAAGTATGCACATCTAGAATTGTTTAAAGGGCGAAAGTCAGGGAGTCAGCCTGCAAAAAGAATGCGTGGATCCCTTTCACAAGTCCTGATCCCTCCAGCAACCACTACCGAAGTCTCCCCTAGAGAGGAAGCCCCGGTGGCACCAATCACAATCCATCTCCAGGAGTCTCAACCAAGAGAGGTGGTACAGCCCACTCCCTCTGCCCCTCCGCTACCTACCGATGCAGAATTCGCAGCGATGGCCACTTTCACCGAAGACCAAAATTTTGATTTTGAAACATTTCTGCAGACGGCTCATCTATCAGACAGTGAAGGTTGCCCTGACAATATCGATCCGGGGACATCAACCCAAAGAGAACAGGCACGAGGTGAGATAAGCAGCGTACAGGAGCTAGGAGTGACGCAACCTCCTCAAAGTCCAAACACACAAGCTCAGGAGCAGGCACCAAGGAATAACCCAGAAGAGAGTGAAGACGAAACCCCTGCCTATACGGCACAGCTCAAACGATTATACCAGACAATCAAGCAGGTACAAAGACGCCATAAAATGTCAGAAGAAGCAAATAGGGCCCTAGTAAACCAGATGTTACAGTCAGAGCATATCGACCCCCATTTTGTAGAATCGCTAAATCTTTTGGCAGACACCTGTGGCATCAGTGAAGCATTGAGAACCTTGGTCTATCAAGAGAATCCTGCTTATGATCAAAGAAGAATTGATACGCGGCCGCGACAAGGAAAGATGATTCAGATGGAAGTATCTACCGCGCTAGCTACGTCCACATCAGAAGATGTTCACATGATTAGCCCTAGGCACAATGATGAACTGGAGGAAGTTACGCATGCCCCATCCCCCCCATCATCTCCTATCCCACCCTCAGAGCCTCTCTCCACTTATCTTTCTACACAACCATTCTCCTCCTATAGTGAGACCATTGTACACACCCCCGTTTCTACTCTCCTTCCTTCACCCTCATCCATCTCTGTCACTCAGATTTTTGAACCCCAACTAGGTCACCCTTCCTTCCTCCATGCCTTTGGACAACCATCTGTCACGAGTCAAACTCTTTCCCTTCCCTTACCCTCCACCCTTCCATTTCCTCCCTCCCAAACTATACCTACTCCATCCCTTGTAACTGCCTCGGGCACCACACTAATCACCCAACCCTCCTTGTGGACCCAATTTGTAAACATTCTTCGACAGGTTGAGGAACATAAGAAAAAGTCCCTTCCCCAAAGTCACTTCCCCACATTCACAGCCACCACCATCACACCACCCACCATCCCGGTGTTCACATTTCACGAATCACACTCACTCATGTCCGATCCCATGGACATCTCACCATCCGCTGGATCACCCACCACCACTGTTCCCACAACACCATCACAGGTTATTACACTCACATCACCACTTCCACACACAGTAGGCACGACATCCACTTTTCCCACTCCCACTTCCCAACCCCCTGCATCTTCCACCTCATTTAGTCTTGCACTTGACACGATGCTTGAAGCTGCCACTCAGCTTAAGCAAGAATATACATTATTGGAAGAAAATAACAAAGGGCTTTGCACCCTCACAGCAACACTCCAAGAGCGTGTCAATGCCTTGGAGTTCATTCATACGGAGTCACAAAGCAAGATATTCGCCCTCGAACAGGTAAATGCGCAACTCAAAGCGGAGCATATGGAAGAGAGCAAAGCCATGGAGGAACAGCTTCGCGATCAAATGGGCCGCAATGCACGGCTTCAACGAAACATGGCTTTGCTACGACGACATCTGGCAGCAGCGCAAGAAGAGAATAGACGGCTTCAACAACAAAACCAAGAAAACCTCGAGGCTGCCATGGAGAACACCCCGGGAGCACCCATAGACCCGGTCAAATTTCAAGCGGTCCCCTCAGAAAGCATACAACAAATATTGGAAACGTATGCCAATCTATTAGAAGCACATGATCAGCTGGCCGATCAGCTAAAGGACTTACAGAGACCCCAAGAGTCTACACCACACCGACAGGAACATAAAGAAATGACAGACGCTACTACTTCAACTGAACCTGAACATTCAACGCCCAACGACGTGCTGGACTTACGGCAGCAGATCGCAGAATTAAAACTGAAGTTGATGCAGTACGAACGACCCCCTTCCCCACCAGAGCAACCGTCAGAAGAAGAAGCTGTTACCATCCCAGTGGAGGAAGCATTCGACGACGACTACGAGCCTCAACCACTTCCAGGAGGACGCGTAACAGAAGAAGGTCAAGATACCTATGAGGAACCCCCATCGGCATGGATGAAACAAGTAGAGGAGATGGGGAAAACTCATCAGGAGCGGATATCCACTCAGATGCTGGCAATGACGGCCATTGAGGACACCATCCTTCACTCAGAATACTTCAGGCACCTCGCTCCTAGACGCCTGATCACTAGTTCAGAACTGCAATACAAGCCCTATTTTGTATTGTTGGCTGACTACAATGCAGAAATCAAACAAGTCACCAACAAGTGCCCAACATTTGCCACACAGTTCGAACCAGAAGACATACCAGAAGCGGCACGAAAAGGGGCCATATTCCAACCAACGTGGAGGCAAAAGTTACTCGAAACTTACCCAGAAATGCTTCGAACATGGGATCATGCTCCCATGCATTTGAAGTACAATCCGTGTTTTGGGCCAGTGCAAAGACGCAGATCATGGAAAGCTTTTGCCATCAAGGTTCAGAATAACGCAAACTGTAAAGAATGGCTCAACTACCCCGCTATCGCCCCCCCAACCGGTACTCCTACAGTGTCATACATGATTGCAACCATCAGACATTGGATACCACGCCTCCACCCTATGCCAGATGTCGCTGCACAGATGATGCTCAAGATCCTCGACATGATGCAGGTCGTACTCAAAACTTTTCGCAATGTATGCCGTATTCAACCTCCTATTCCAGGGTTTATCAATGGTAACTACGACCTGCTATATGATATGAGCACAACCCCGAGCATACGAGTGGCTTACGCATGGCATGCACGCATAAGATATCTCCCTGCCTGCTACAAGCAAACATTTGACGACATGTTCACCACGGGGTTTTGGGAAGCACATTCAGAGGTATTTGCGCCACGGCCTACGCATCTACTCCATCTCTTTGCATGTGAGCAAACGATGCACTCCGAGCTTTACACGATGCCACAACCTGACATACCTGGTACAGTGGATTGGGAGGCCTTGCAACGAGATCTAATCAGAGGTTTAAAAATCAAAGAACACGAAGTGGCAACCGACCTTCTGCAAAAATACATTGATCAAACGGCGGAAAAGAGGTCTGTCAGAGGCGACAGACCCTAGGGGGGGGAGAGTGTTGACAGGATGCGGGAAGAAGCAAGTATGGACACACATGCAGATCTAGCACTGAGGCTACCCTTCATTTTTTTTCAAAAACCCCAACATCATTCTAAAGTGATTCTCATCACTACAAACCCTTGTAAATATCATTTCACCTTTTTGTAGCTCCATTTTGTACAAGCCGAGGAGTCCTCGAGCTTGGGGAGCCTTAGATGTAGTTGCCTGCCAATTTTCATAATTTTTAGCTCTCGTTTGGGCCCTCAAATAAGCCCCGGAACCTAATTTTTAACTAGGCCGGACACTAAGTCTGAACAGGGCCGAAGCTAGTCAAAAACTATAAATAGAGCTAGAGAGCTCATTTTTGGGGCTAGCTTCTTGTAGATTGAGCTTGTATGAGAACTTTCTTGCAATAGAAGTGATTCCATTGTCTTACTCTCTTTGTTCTTACGGTGTGTGCGCGTGTGTGTGTATGTGTGTGCATGCTTGTGTGCTTCTCACTCACGCACTTGTGCTTCCACTTGCTCGTGGTCTTCATACCATCCTCATGTCTTCCCGGATTGACATTAAAGGAGGTGCTACTCATCACTGAGCTACATATGTTCCAACACCTCAACATGACATTAGATGGCATCCTTGGAGTAGGAGGAGAGAATGGCATGTCCTTGCACTTGGTGCAAGTATCAAATATGCAAAAAAGGATGGATTTTTAGCACACACGTTCAAGAATATGGACCATTTGCTTCAAATTGGCTACAAAACCTATGCTTTCAGTCACATGGTTTGTTTGGTGAGTGTATCGACCCATACAACATTGCAGCCTCTACCTATTGTGGGTAGAAGAGAATGAAATGGGATGGAAAAGGAAAAGCTACTAGAAGCACGACAAGGAATGAACACATGGAAGAAATGGTCAAGCCATGTCATGACATGCACGAAGACCACAATAGTGGAGACGATGTAATGGGTTCCATGGATGCGATAGAATTTCCACAATCAAAAGCTAATAAAGAACATGACTTCATGTGAAAACAAGCTCGTTTACCACTCTACAGTGGTGCAAATATATCTACTCTATGTGCATCCCCATGATGCTCAATCTTCAATCCATCTATGGGTAGTGAGATGGTAGTGTCTTTGAATTGTTCAGGTACAATGGAATTGAAACTTTCATTGTTGCATTGAAATAGGTTTATTTATTACTATCATTGTAGTTGCTTATCCCTTGCAGGCTTTTGAAAGATCAATTTTTGATAGATGGTAATTACATGCCTCCAGCACATGGAGGCATAAAGAAGCTTTTATAGTCCATAGGTATGGACTACACAAAGATTCATGCCTGTTTGAATGGTTGCATTATTTTTTAGAATGAGTACCAGCACCTCCAAATATGTCCAAAGTGTGGGGCAAAAAGATCTAGGAAGACCTTATGGGCATGATTATCCATATGCTAGTTATTTGAGTTATCTATTTCAGAGCAGGGTGGGAGAGAGACCACCACTCATTCCAGATTCCATGATAGAGGAGAAGTTTTTACAATTAATATCTTGAGCACTTGTCACTTATCACGTTGTTGCATCACAATATTAGCTCTCTTGGAAGACTACTCCTATCGGTGGGACTCCCTTTGGTGAGATTACTCTCATCGGGGCACTACTCCCCCTAATGGCACTTCGTTTGACCCTACTACTCCCATCGATGGCACTCACTTTGGTTTTATATCTCACTTTATGAGTCCACCACACTTATCTTCTCAACCATTGCCTAGTGGCTCTAGTAGTCAATGTGTGTGCCTGCATTTGACATCATAGCACGATATAGGCACTAGCCTATCTTCTTGGTCTAGGCGATGTTCCATGCCACATTTTGGATGAGGAGGTTCCAAAGGAGGATCTAAGGATGGCCCTTCTCGTTCTATTGGGTCAGGTTTGAGGTCTATGGGTGGTAGTGGATCTGGAGGAGAAGGTGGATATTATGGAGGCAATGTGATGGATGTAGTATCACCCACAACTAGTCCTAGAACAAGTGTCTCAGATGTAGGTACAACACATAGTATACCACATACTACTCATCATGAATCATCTCCCACTCCTTAACATCTAGATAAGTGGTGGCAGATACTCATGATAGATCACCTCTATGATATAATTATTGTGATGCTTGTCTTGTGCACTCCACTTGACCATGATAGAGTGTCCAAAATATACTATGCACAACTATTGTATCCATTGATCAATGACCTTTCTGATCGCATCCATCACTAGAGTCTTGTTACAATACAACTTGGATTTTTCATGGTCATGAGCACCCCAAAAAATCTGTCAATGTGAAAGAATTACCATTAGCACTAGTTAGAATGATCTTACCAACTCCCATTATAGGATAAGAGGAGTTGTTAGCACATGTGCTAGTATTCCTTGTAGGGGCAGATGCAAGTGAATTGAAGAAAATGTGCTATGAGGTAATATGTTTCGTTGTCCTACTCTCAAAGTACTAAACATCTAGGTTGACTACAAAGCATACACTATTCATGAGAAGATGTTGCACTGCTACATGCATGATGTACCTATTCTACTTGGACTGATCTTCCTACAACAAAATAGAGACTAACTCCTTAAATGTTAAGGCTTTTGTATTTGCTTTCATCATTAGCCAAAGAGTAGAAGAAAAACTCTAATATAAATCTGGAATACCATTTAGAATAGTTTAAACAAGTGAACTGTCTTGCAAGACATGTCAGTAGACATCAACTTCTACTTCAAATCTTTGATCTTTGTCGAACAAAATTCCATAGAATCTCCTTCATTCATATGCTCACTCTCCAAATGTTTTTGGAGGTAAGCAACACAAGCCTCATTTCTTGCCTGGTACAAAGTGTGAAGTGTATCCCTATCATCCTTTGCTATTTTGTAAGAGCAAATATGAGCAATAATGTCCTTTTTGATGGACAAAGATATCAATGCATGTGCTTGAGCATCTTTGCTATTCCAATTAGGTTGCTCTACAATAGGTGCAATATGAATTGCAATAGGAATAGGAATTTGAAGTTCCTCATCTTCAAGGCCATCTACATCATCTTTTGATAACTGTATTTGGAGGTGTAGTAGGTCATTTTTTAACACCTTGCATAATATTCCATGTTCCTTTTGTTATAAATACATGAATTATCATATATGCCCATAATGTATAATTGGTACCATCCAACATATCCTCAACAGCCAATATACAAAATACATCATTGCTTCCATCCATGGCCATTGACTAAAATACACTGATGGAGAAAAATGATTGTATCTCAAAAGGCTAACAGAACTACCTGGTTGGGTTCTACTAAGCCTCTAGCACACTTTGAGGTGCTTGTACTAGAAAACCAACACCTATATATATATTTGGCACAAAAAGATGAAATAGCCTATACAAGTGTTATGATAGTGCATTTGGAGGCCGAAACAAGCTCACATCAAAATTTCGAAACCACATGCTGAAGCTATTTTGAACATCTAATCACTCTGAGTATGCTTATAAAGTTTCATGCAATTTTGAGATTGTAACCAGAGGGATATCAATGACACCCTAGATGAATTCACAACCTACCCTAATACCAAATATTAGAGTTTGAGATCTATGGGAGCACATGAACAACACAAGGAACAAGAAGAAGCTTGAAGCACAACACACAATATTGCATGTATTACCAAGTGAATGGACAAAGATAAGTAGCCCTTTAGGATTATATGCATATATACAAACCAGGGCAAAAAAACCTCCTAAAGAGAGAAAAAAGTGCCACAGAGGTCCGAAGTGTGTTCACACACATCACTACCAAAATATAAGAATACTATGTAGATGACTTCTTTTGGGAACTACCTTTACTTTCTGACTTCTATTGATGCATTTTCTAGGCATCTACGGGTGCATCCATTGAAAGAAAAGTCTAAAGTTTCTATCTACTTCAAAAAGTCTCTCCTTATAGTTGAAATTTTGTGAGCATGTAAATTCGACACCCTCTATTCTAATCAGGGGGAGGGGGGATACATGTCTTCTGATGTTAATGCATTTTTGGCTCAATGTTGGTATAAAATCAATGTAATGTGTGGTATACATCTCAAGAAAATGGAGTTGCAGAAAGAAAAAAAAAGTCTCTCATCGAGATTGTAAGGTGTATGGTCAAAAGTCATGCTCTACTACATAGCTTCTGGCTTGAGGTTTTTATGTGTGAAGCATATGTACTTAATAGGTGTCCCATCAAAGGAACGGAATGTATCACTCCATATGAGGCTGCTCAAGAGAGAGGCATTGATTTTGATAAGACCTTTGCACCCACATCCTCAATGACCACCGGTCATAGCATCTGTACACTTGCAATTCATCATCTTTGGAATATACATCAGTCGGACATTATAATTGCGTTTTTTAATGGTGAGTTACATGAAAAAGTGTATGTATTTCAGCCCCATGGTTTTGTACAAAATGGGCATAAAATCAGATTTTGCAAGTTGAGAAAGGCAATATATGGTTTGAAGAAAGCACCACATGCTCGATATGAAAAGATACATGGCTTCTTGATTGCACATGCTTTTTAGAACGATCCAATTGAGAGCACCTTATATGCTAAGTGTGTAGATGATGTGCTTCTTATCCTTATTGTGTATGTTGAGGACATGTTGCTCACTAGTCCTAATGAGATGCACATTGGTGAATTTAAGGCTAATTCGCGTGCCTCTCTTGAGATCTTAGAGTTCAGGCATTTGCATCATTTTTTGGGCATTCAATTCATGTAAGGTGATGAGGGAGGAGCTTTGTTTCAAAGAAAGTAAATTGACACATTATTATAGTGTTTTGGCCTTGAAGATTGCAAAAGTATTTCCACACCTATGGAAATATGTTTAGAATTGAGTCTTCCTGATGCTGGAGATGTATTTTGATGTTGTTGTCTATTAGCATGTTGTTGGATGCTTGATGTACTTATGCATAGTGTGACCTGATATATAGTTTTTAGTGTCTTAGATGATTAGGATTATGCATTGCTGGAATGTCAAGGATTGGTCCATGGTTAAGAGCATCTTTCTCTACTTAAGTGGTACCCAAATACTTGGATTTTTGTATCCCAAGGGGGGATCACTACTGCTACATTTACATTCTTTTTTTGACTAAGAGTGGGTTGGTTGCTATGGCACTTGTGTGTCCAAAAGTCATTTTTTCTTCATGTTTGGTAGATCGTGCATATCGTTGTTAAGTAAGAAGCAACATACAATGGTCATCTCTAGTTGTGAGGCTACGTATAGGGCATTTTTTCACAGTGATTGTTGAATGTGAGTGGATTAGATGCCTTTTCACTAATTTGGATATTGGTTAGTCTTCTCCTGTACTAAGTAAATAATTATATCTACTTTTCTAGTAATTATCTTGCTCTTTAAAGCTCAAATTTGACATTTGGGAAGAGTAAAAGCTAATTAATTGAAAATTCATTCTAGCCACAATGTTGCAACTCAAGTAACTAGTTAATTCCTTATTGAAGTGATACTTAGGTATCAAATATTCAATGAAGAGTTACATTAATTATGAAGATATCTTGCTTACTAAAAGTAGAAACAAGTACAATAACCAATCATTAATTTTTCTTACTATATTTTTGTCCAAGAATACATGAATACTCACAATCTTAGGAATATTAATGATCAAATTAATAATATGAGGTATTATATCATAAAGATAAGTTTAAAATGAGTTCTTACAATTTACTTCTAAAAGAATCCTAAGGTAGGATCTTGGATAATAACGCATCATAGTTTGAAATTTCTATGAGCACTTTGCATTGAGAGCTCTCGTTTGATTCCATCCAAGGTAATGATGGAAATCAAAGAAAAGTAGCTAAACTTAAACAACAATTGAACTTTGAAGTCTGAAGTTCAATAGATGGATGCTTGGTCCTATATAGAAATGATGCATAGTTCCAAGGAATCATGAGAAACTTTGAAAATCTCTTCTTCTTAGAAAAGATAGACAATTTCTTTGAAGTATCATCTTAAGATAAAATATGGATAACTGATATTTAGGAAATGAAATAGTTCCTAACAAAAATAATGTAAATGAAATAGAAATGTATTCCTTTTTCATGAGTTAAATCCTACAATATTCAAAGATGAAATTATCTTTTGGGAATTGAAGAAGTTCTAAGTAAATGGTTTCGATCCATGAATTTTCCCCATAACCAATAGAACTTCATGAATATGTTAGGAAAAGTGAATGAAGATGTTATTTAAAAGGTATTTAGTTAAAAGCAAACGCTATCATATAATGATAACTTAGGATCTTTTCCTTAATATCTTTCTAGAAAAAAGACATACACATCAATATTGTTTTAATTAGTGGGTTAGATAGAGGAAACTAAAAATCTTCAAGATATAGATATTTAGCCAGCAAGTAAATTGGTTTAGAAAAAACTTTTATGGAATGCTATAGTTAAGAAAAGGTGGGATGCTAAAAGGTGTTCTAAATGCTAAAGTTAGATAAACAATTTCAAAGTTTCCACTTATCCAAAGGAAAATGTTAATGTCAAAAAGAGTTACCATTTCCAAGGATGTAGTCTGCAACTCTGATTATGGTAATTTATTCTTTGGAGGGTAAAACATATTTTTTCTAACCTTAAAGGAGTTTCTTAAAGGTGAAATCGAAAAGCATTGCTAGATGCTTATACTTAAATGGTAGAGAGATTCTTATAAAGTCCTAGGTGTGGCTTCTCAAAGCTTCAATCAAAAAGGAATCTAAAGATAAGAAGTAAAAAGCTCTTGTCACCACACATTGGTTGACTAAGAATCAATAGGTTTTGAATATGACGAATTCAAGAACTTGGAACTATACGTGATTTTCTTTCTAAAACCTTAGAAACGAAGAATGAATGTTCCATCAAATAGGTTTCAAGTTCCTAAGATAAAGTATAACTTGTGAAGAAAACAAAACGCTAACCAATATCAAGTAAGAAATAATTCTTTGATTTCATATTCCTTTGAAGAATTTGAGAGAGAAGGTACTCTATATTGATGTGTTTCTAGTTTAGGATAAAGATCATCCAAACATCAATGTGAAAAATAGGGTTGTATGGGACACAAGATTTTATACTGTGTGACATAGGAAAGATGTTATTGGACATTGGACCATGGGATGTCCTAGAAAGAGTATTGAAGTAAGATTTTATCATGAAGAGTGTGAAAAATTTAAAGGAGAAGTTCAAGTTGAAAGATGTCAAAAGCATGATCCAAAAAGATATTTCAAGAAAAAATATGAACATCATGCAACACTTAACTTAAGGGATCGGTCATCATCTACAATTCAAGTAGAATAAGCATGCTCTTGCTTGAATGGTGAAGAATGCCTACTTGTGCAATAAATATTCAATGAATTTCTAAAGAAATAGAACTTTGAAAATATTATCTCAGTCTAGGTTGGATAGACTATATTATTTTGAAAGCATTGAGTCATAGTGTAACTAGATGAAATCAATATCTTGACTCAAATGAGAAATATCATACATGGAAACTTGATGGGTCAAGAAGTTGATGTTTGATACCATGCCATTATCTATTGGTTAGGTGATATTTTCGTCTTACTCCAAACATCATTTTGAGAATCTAGTTTAATTCTCTTAAATATAGATAAAATGCTTCAGTATTTTGTTGAAACAAATTTTGGAAAAGTTAGAGTGTTGAGTCACGTAGTTTTTGGCTCAAATCAGATTAATTATCCTAGAATTTTGAATTTGGTCCATGGAAATTTAGTTCTTTCTTCTTACCTCCCAAAACGTTTGGAAATGATATGAGTCATTTCCGAAAAGGAAAGATTAGCTAGTTGGAATAGGTAACCAAATTAAACATATGAAATACATGTTCTGTACAAAACACATTCAATTCTCAAAGATGCTCCATCTAAGTTGATTCATCCATCTAATTTTTGCTTCCAGATAAGTAGCTCAACCACAATGGAGAAAGAATGATATCATAGTAATTCTCTAAAAGAGTTTAGAAAACTCTTAAAGAGAAAAGAGTTAGGAGTTGATCAAAAGATTTGAAAATTTGCAAGAAGTTAAAGCTAAGGCTTTGAGAAAAGTGTCCTAATTCAAAGAAATTTCATTTTGAATTCGCTTCGATCTAGTTCAAGTGAACTTGATCAAAAGTATATAGCTCACTTCAACCTACATTCTGTCTAGGGTTTAAGGCCTATTTTGTCAAAGAAGTCTCCCTGTTGGTAAATAAATCCAGTAAATGTTTGTTGGAAGTAGACAATGGTACACACATCTACGTTAGATGTCTGGGATCAACAAAAGTTACAATCTATGTTCTAATCGAATTCATGTGAAATACAAGTTCTCAAAGTCTTGAAGGTAATAAAAACCCCACCCCAAGTATTAGGACCATGCACTAGTGATGTCCAATAATGGACAAGTATCTTGAATTCACCCATAGCATCACATGTTAGTGCTTAGAAACCACATAGTGAGAATAGTGAATTGGGCAGAGATATTTTTTGATGCACCATTGTCACTCATTTTCTGCTTTGCACTTAGATTAGTTTATCAAGTGCAAAAATAATTGGTGTATTGAATCGTTTGGATAGGGATCACATAATAGATTCTCCTCTTTTCATTTTGGAATAGGATGTGAATCCCGCAATGTAGATGAAAACATATTCTTCTAGACTAGAACATGAGGGTCGAGGATATGCCTACATATTTTATATAGCTATATTCTCAAGGAAGAAGACATTTTAAGGGAGGGGGAATGTTAAATTAAGTTGTGATATGAGGATTCAAATGGTTCACAAAGATTTGAAATAGGAAATTGTTTGATCATTCTCATATAGGGACAAAGTCTCGAGTTTAGACTCAAGTATAGGTTCATGTGCTCTCTAGACAAGAAAGTAGTTTGGCTATTGGTTAACTCATTTGGATAGCAAGGAGGAGGTCTTGGGTTCACGTCGAGGGTCATGGCATAGTGTTTTGCTCCAAGAGCTCTAGAGCCTTCTACAAGCATCCACTTGAGTTCATTAGGACACTTGGTACATATGTAGCTACATGGCTTAGACTTGGATTGTTAGTGTCAACCCGACTACATAGCGCACTCCATTGAAGAGAGCTATACATAGAGGGATAAGGATGGGAGGAGATTCATCTCTCTAGGGCATGGTGGTCGTAATGCTCTACTTCCTCACAATGCATATGTGAAGGTCAAGCTCAAGATGCTTCATTAAGTGATACAACAAATCAAGAATTGGAGAACAATTTCAAGCACTTAGATAGTGAGATATTTTTGGAAAAACATGATTCATATACTCTTTATGATTTAATGACTCATTCGCATGAAGAGGCTACAAATGAGTATGCCGACGGATGGTCCTATGGAGAACGAAAGCAATTTGAATAGCACCACATAGTATATACATATAGAGATGCACGAAAATAATCTTACTCCTGAGAAAGGTGATATGCCAATGCTTAGCCCTTTAAATAGTAATATGATGCCTACTCTGTCAGTGGATGGAGAGGGTCGGGTTTCTCATTATGAAGAAATGCATGAGGAGTATCTTGCAAGGTTTCTTTTCTTATAAAAGGAAGTTCGGCCATGGCCTAATCTCTCGGACTTTAATTTAAATAATGAAGAAAAGTTACAGGTGAATGGGACTAGTGCCCATGGGACCCCCCAAATCCCACAAAGCAGGGGACCAGTTCGGTAAGCTAGAGGGCTTTACAAATGAGGCATACAAAACTATCATCTCCTTCATGGGGGACCCATTTGGGTTTCAGCTTGTTATCTACGAGGAGATAAATACAGTGGTGCCTAAATGGAGGAGATCTCTTGTCTCGAGAGATTCTTTTACCTAAAAGAAACAAGGATTTCTCAATCGACCATTCCTTTGGGGTTTGGCCAAAGTAGAGAGCACATCGCTCCCTCCAAATTTTCCAAAGAGTCTCGCCTCTGATGGCATTCCACAGCCTAGAAGAGCAGCCAACCGCCTCACCCAACAACGCCTGTTGCCAATTGATTTGGTTCGAGAGATGCAGAATCCGCGTCACGTGATGCTAGATAACACGAGACTTGGGGCAATCAAAGAAGAGGTGAACAAGGTCTTCGATGCATCGATGGCACCGCTTGCACCATGGAGGCACACCACAAATTGTGTTGGCCCTTGCGTTGTACCAGATACCTTTATGCAAGATTTGCCACATGAGAACGGATTTCTTGATCTCATTAAGGGGGTGCCAAATCGAAATGAACTTGAGTTGCCATTGAAGTTTGGTCCAATAAAGGCACCACACCTTGTTAAGAGTGTGATGAACATCTAAGTTTTCTTTGAAGTTTGGAATTCTGGATAGTTTCTTACCATTGCTCCATTTGAGGCCCTCTAGGCAAGGAAGATCTTGTCTGCAGAGAAGGCGGGTAGTTGAGTGGTCCCACATTGAACACCTTTTTTGAAGAAGAGTCCATTCTTCGAAAGAAATTCTATGTCTTGGGTCTAAGTCTTCAAACCTAATCCACTCGTCGGTCTCTTGTTTCCAGAGTTGTTTCCACTATTTGTACCCCTTGTTCCATAGTCGCTTAGCCATTTGGCGGTTCCAAGACTCCACCTCCCTTAAGCCTCTGATCCGGAACCAGATAGAGTCATTTTGTCTTATCCGAGCAGCCCACTTCCACTCATCACTGACTCTGATGAATTGTTTGGCTTTCTTCCAACTCTTCCATAAGGAGCACACGAGGCTAGAGCATTTAGGGGACACCGGGTGGGGGGAGAACAAAAGCGTGAGGATCCTGATGTCCTTCCAGCCGGGAAGACCAATTAAGGTAAGGTCTTTGGAATTTCTGAAGATGAATTTAGCCCAGGAGGACTCTCTATTGCACCAAGCCTTGATAAACTACTTGGCCGCCAGCTTGTCAGCTAACCCAGTGATATCCAAAATACCCAAGCCCCCGGAGTCTTTTTAGCTAATACAAGTTTCCCATTTGATTTTGGGAATCCCCCTCCTATTGGGGTCCTCAGTCCATAGGAAGTTTCTACAGATCCTTTCCACTTTGGCCAGTTCTTTCTCCTTAGGTCTCCAACACGAGATATAGTAAATAATCATAGAAAGCATAAATGTGTTGACAACCATTGCACGCCTTGCCAATTTAGCTTGCATACCTTTCCAATGATTTAGTTTGCTATCCAGTTTGAATAGAATCGAGTTCCACCGTTGGTCCATCGAGATGTTGAAGCCCATCGGAATGCCGAGGAGATGGAAGACTTGGCCGCTAGGGATAACTTGACACCCCTCATCAATCAACAGTTGGGGCGAAGGCCCGTGGATTGCTCTGAAAGCAGTTTTAGCATGGTTGATTTTTGAACATGATGCCTTACAAAAGGTGTCGAGGCAGTTCCAAAACACCTCAATGCAGTTTCTATCGTTAAGAACAAAGGCATTCATGTCATCGGCAAAGAGTCTAGCAATCATCTAGTCGTGACCAAGGGGAAGGGAGAGACCTTTGAGATTTCCAGCATCCAAGTGATGCTTAAATAGGCGACTGAGGCCATCCGAGGTGATAGCGAAGAGTAATCCAGCCAGTGGGCAACCTTGCCTGATAGATCTTTTTAAATGTATGGGTTCAGAGAGCTTACCGTTGATGTTTATTCTCGTTGAGGCATTTTCGAGTAGAGTGGAAACCATCTTCATGAACTTTTGGCCGCATCCAAGATCTTTCAGAGATTGAAGAATAAAGTCCCATTCCAATCTGTCATATGCTTTGTCGAAGTCGATCTTAATGAATATCAGCTCTTGAGCAGACTCCTCCGCAAATGCAAGGCCTTCCCAAATATCGACAATTGCTTCAAGTATAGATCTACCTTTGATAAAACCTTTCTTGTCCTCACAAAGCCATGACTTTAGATGACACGAGATTCTGTTGGCGATTACTTTGGCGATTATCTTGTACCCAATTTGAAGCATGGTAATCGTCCGCTAGTTTTCAATTTTGAACTTATCTCCCGTTTTGTGAATTAATTTGATGACACCATTATTAAGACATGCGAGGAGGGCACTGAAGGAGAGAGCCTCTTGCCACACAAGACGCACCGGGTGGCCACCACGTGCTTAAAGGACTTGAAAAACTCATTGGTGAGTCCATCAGGGCCCGGGCTCTTCCCATTGGGGAGAGTATCAATAACCTCGATAATTTCGTTCTCTGAAATGTTAGCATCCAGCAGAGAAATCATGTTCGGAGGGATTCTAGGTTGAGCAACCCTTGAGATGGCTGCCATGCAATCACGCCTATGTGGGGAAAGAGGAGTTGAGACCCCGAGAAGATGGGTGAAGTGCTCGACTATGATAGATCTATTCTCAACTTCCGTGTTGCATTCCATCCCATTATTGTCGACCAAGAAGGGGATGGCTTCCCTAGCTTGTTTTCTTTTAAGGATGTTACACATCTCTTTCGAAGGTTTGTCAGCCTTCCCTGCCCATCAATCTTTGAAAAATATTTGTAGATTTTTCCTTTGAACCTCTTCCTCGAGTCTATGTCCTCCCCTAATTTTCAGAAGCCCTTGTTGGCATTGCAAGTTACCTTTGTTCACTTCTTCTTCAAGACGTGAGAGCCTCCGATACACCATTTCTCTCCTTTTATTCCGGATATCTCTTATGGCCTTGTGCATCCTAATGAGAATTTTTCTAGTCCTTTCCACCGCGCTTCTCCAACACTTAGCCGGTTCATTCCAGTGGGCAAATGCCTCCACCCAAACTGTGGAAATTTCTTGGTGGATAGAGGGGAGGGAAAATGACGTGTAGCAAGCTTGAAACCAAGGTGCTTTTCAAAGCATGGGAATCGGTTTGAAGGAAGGAGTAATCGGGTAGTAGTCTGAGATAGTCAGGTCCATGTGTTGGGAAATCGAAGGAATACCCCACTGGAGGATGGTGTTTTGGTCAATGTAACATCTATCAAGTCTAGCTTTCCTCAGAGAGTCCCCCAATTGGAGGTTAGACCAGGAGAACCCCTTCATGTCTTTCACCTCGACCAAGTCGAGATGGAACTTGATTTTATCCCATATCTCTTTCTCCTAACCATCAATAATTTTTCCCTTGTTATTCCAACGGTCCTCAGGAAATTCAACCATGTTGAAGTCCCCGCAAAGCAAAACATTGTGAGAGAGGGAGTCAAGGGAAGTCCAAGTGTTGATTCTGTCCGTCTCACAATTAGGGGCATAAATTGAGACCACAGTGAACTGATTAGGTGTCTTGAAAGAGGCAGCAATCCACCGATGATTCCGATCTTCACAAGTCGATGTCAATCTATTGGACCAAGAGTGACTAATACCGATTGCGGCACCCTCCGCCCCCCTAGGGTGTGAAGTGGAGAGCCAAAGGTGGTTCGGAGAAATATGTTGAA
Organism: Ceratopteris richardii; assembly: GCA_020310875.1. Lineage (NCBI taxonomy): Eukaryota > Viridiplantae > Streptophyta > Polypodiopsida > Polypodiales > Pteridaceae > Ceratopteris > Ceratopteris richardii. Next base: position 179,297,477 of record CM035416.1, read on the forward strand.
GCCATTTCTAGAGATCCTCTGCATTGATTTTAATCTCTTGTAAGCAGATAAAGTCAGGGTTGAGGCACTTGTCTTTGAACCATTGACCTAGAATCGCCGCTCTTGAAGGGTCCGACAAACCCTTGATGTTTAGCGAAGTGATTTTCATTATTGATGGTTGCCCTCTTTGAGGGGAGGAACCCGAACTCTTTTCTTCTTTTGATCTTCTTTTTTCCTCCCAGCTTCTTGATTTAGGATCCTACTCTTGAGGGGGCTCTTCCAAGGCATGCATGATGGTTGTTTCCCTTTAAGCTTTGACTTTTGTTGAAGTAAGCTTGGCAAGCAAACCGGAAGAGTAGGGCCAAGAGAGGAGCTTTCACTGTCTGGGTTGTCTTCATTGCTAGTAGTGAAGCAACACTCTTTACTGGTGGTGTAGCGTTCTTGATTGTCTTCTTTGCTGGTAGAGTATCCAATGGAATTGTCTGCCATATCATCTTCAGAAAGGTTATCCCCAGGGAGGTCGACCTCTTTAATCTCCTTTTCTAAGCTGCAGTACATGTTATTCGAAGGAGTAATGGTCGTAACATTCCTTACTAATGGTCTTCGAGGGCTGACTTTCCTCCTACGTCTTACTTCGGTGAACCCTTCTGAATCCGTCTATGCAACACGAGTACCCTCTTTATGCTCCATCGGAGGGGGAAGCCCCCGAGTGCTAGCTTGAGGTAAAGGATCTAGGGCCCCATCTGGTTTCAGTTTGTTTTTATTGGAATTTTGCTTCAGGGGGCAATCCTTGATCCTATGACCTTGGTGCCCACAATGGAGGCACGCATTGGGCAAATTCTTGTAGGTAATCTCTTGCACCCAATCCTTACCATCGCCATAATGTACGGAGATCTTCAAAGGGAGCACCTGGTTCAAGTCTGCTTCAACACAAATTTGCGGGTGCCATCGTGCATTGAAGGAGTATTGCACACCATCATAGATTAAGCCCCAACATCCTCTCTTCAGGCCAAAGGACGACCGATCAGTGAAACTATTTCTCAAAGAAATCCATACAAGAAATACGGCAGATTGGGAAGCTCTACCCAAAGCGGGTAACGAAGAGGCTTTGATTTGTTCGGAACAAAGTCTGGGTCCACTTGAATAGGCATAAGGTGGGCCGACTTGCCAAGAACCGGCTTGCAGGGCTTGGAAGGCCATCTCTTCATTCTGAAACACTAGAAGCAGGTGATTTGCCGGCAGAAATTGACATTTGCACACAATTAGACCACGCGGAAACCACTCCTTACGCAGCCAAGATCTCACATTTTCTAGAGGGGGTCTAGGGCCAAAGACTTGACCAATCAGACAAGTTTTCATCAACTCTTCTTGCTTTGCCGCCACTGACTCCATGCATAAAGAAACCACCGGAGGAGCGACGTCCGATGGGCCGGAACCCATCTCGAGGGGGCACTGGGATTGGGGGGGAGTGTAACATAATCCTGGTAGGAGATGGTTGAACCACACCCTAAGAGAGAGGATTAGGAAGTAATCCTCAACCATGGCTTTTGGGGCAAGTGGTTAGCCCATCACATTCCTAACCAAGAGGTTGTGAGTTCAATTCCTTACATTGGTATCAGAGCTTAGGAAGTAGGCTTGGGCAAAGTGGAATGACCCAATGGCCTCTAAAAAAGGCGCTTGGGCATCCTCCATGTGAAAGGGTAGGAATTGTGGAAGGCGCGCGTCGATTTCAATGATGGACCTTACAATGATTGGGGTGTATCTCCCAATCCGTAGGTCGGATTGAGGCGTGTAATATACCGTTGGAAAGCTCTCGGAACGAACTTTCCAATGAGCTAGCTTGCAATGTGTGAATTCCTTGGGAATCCTTGGATGGAACTTGATTGAGTACATCCTGCCAGTCCCATAGCTGGTCAGGGTACATCCTTCCAGGGTACATCCAGGGTACATCCTACCAGTCCCATAGCTGGTCAGGGTACATTCCCGAGTGAGTTCAAGGGGGGAAGAATGTAACATAATCCTGGTAGGAGATGGTTGAACCACACCCTAAGAGAGAGGATTAGGAAGTAATCCTCAACCATGGCTTTTGGGGCAAGTGGTTAGCCCATCACATTCCTAACCAAGAGGTTGTGAGTTCAATTCCTTACAGGGAGCCACATTGTTTAAGACCAACGAGGGAAGAAAGGTCCACACTGAGGCAAAGACGATCGAAAGCTACTCACAAAGATGATTTAGTGCACCTCTAGAAGCAACTCATGAATTTGCACTCAAAAGGAAGCTTCTTATTAATTTTCTTTGGGAGATTAATGACATCTTTATAGTGTTATCCTGCTCACTTTAGTTCATATTCACATTTATCTTGTAACACATTGTTGAAATGGAAAATCAATGTATGAATAAACATTCAAGTAAAGAACCTTGCAACTATTTATATACATTTGCATGGAAATTACATTTCAATGGCAAGAGTATGGTATGTACATGAGGATGTCTAATCTCATGTAGAAATTTTTTCTTAGAATCTCTTGCTTGGGAGAAAATCAAGTCTAAGTTGTGTTGAATATGGGAGATTAATGACATCTTTATAGTGTTATCCTGCTCACTTTAGTTCATATTCACATTTATCTTGTAACACATTGTTGAAATGGAAAATCAATGTATGAATAAAAATTCCGTGTACCTCTTTTACACTTAATTCTTTTTTAATATACTTTCATCTACCTCTTTGAGATCTAGCCAAGACCACAATAAAACCTAATCCTTGAAATCTTATCTACCAAAGGTAAAATTTCTTCTTGTATAGTCTTCAATGGCACTACTCCAAACAATTTTAATATATAATCCAGTTGGAACTCAACTTGGATATATTTTGATTCACTCACAATGCTAAGACTCAATGAATCATATCTAGTTAGAAATCAACTGTGTTTCCTCTGTACACTATACTAGGTGGAAACCAAAGTTAGTTGAGCTTTACTCTCCCCTGAGATTCCTCATGATTTGTAATATGTAACTGCCCTTGTGGGTAGTGGGGTGCATATCTTGCCCCTTGTACTCTGTATACTTCTTGGCATTAATACTATCTTTTTACTGTTCTCTCTCTCAGAAAAAAAAGCCTTCACGCCCTCACGATGAGGCCAGCCACGTTTAATCACCGAATAAAAGATGATCGGGCCCATAAATCAAGGGGGCCAGTCGCTTCCAAATGCGGACAAAAGCGGGAGGGTGAAAAGCGACAGAAAGGGATGTATCGCGAGAAACGGGAGGTGTATCGCTACACACGAGGAGGCTGTCGCGACAAGGAGGGAGTATCGCGACCGAAGGGAGGAAGTATCGCGACAGACGAGGAGGGTGTCGCGACAGGGAGGGTGTATCGCGACAGACGAGGGTCGCCCTGCGAAGACCCTTGGTGGACGTTGCTGCTGACGGAGCTTGCTGAGAACGCTGCTCGGCGTTGAAACTTCTGACGGGTCTTGGTAGCGAGGACAACAACTAGATTGCAATGAAAGGGTAACGACGACAATAGCGCTGTAGGATGACGACGACGATCTCCATCCGGCAATAGTTACTTACTGCAAAAGTTACTTCGTATTTTCGATGTCGGTTCTGCCTTCTATGTAGAATGGTTACCAGTAGAGTTATAATTGCTTTTAAACATGATAGTAAATACTCCTTGCAACATAGTAATGCGTTCACTAGACTGTCGGTCACTTGTGAAGACGATGCTGGAGATGCGCCATCGCTGATGTGAAGAAAAGTGGCACCTATTGGAGAGGAAGCTGCGTCATCGAGTGCGGGTTGTGTTTTCTTGTCAGTAATCGTTGTTGGTTGTGTCGTCGCCAACGGGCTTCATCAGATTTGCTGGAGGATCTTCTTCTGGAGAAGGTGATGGCGACGATCCATAGCTCTTACTCTGCTCCTTTCGTGCTCACTCTGTATATCACTTCCTTAAAGGGAGTGTCGATGTTGTTACATCGACTCCTTCTTGCAAGGTTTCGATCGTGATCATGGCGGGCGAGTTGATTATGACAAATTTCTGGAGCTTCATATGCTAACTATGTCTTTCGAGATGGACAAAGATTGTTCTCTTTCAGATTCTGTACAACATGAAGCAGAGTAGCTTGATTCTGAAAGTGGCGATGGTTCTTCATCAGACGGTTGCGCTTTGGAAGATTCAGAGCTGCGGGATGCGTTCCGTGTTTTCGACAAAGACGGGAATGGCTTCATTTCTCCCAAGGAACTCAAAACAACCCTCATAGAGCTTGGTTTAATGTCGCCGTGTTCAAGCTTGTCGCGCATACGAAGCATCATCCGCAGATTTGACATGGATGGAGTTTTGCAGAGTTCCAAGCAATGATGGCAAGTGGAGGTTTGCGCTGAACCAAGATGAAAACTGTAGATTTCCTCATCAAATCATGTCCGGTTTCAAAGCAACCCAAGGCCTCTTGGGTACACTTGTGTACCTCTAACTCCATCCAAGAAGAATGCTCACCTTCATCGCGATGAATGCCTAGGTTGGCTAATTTTCTCTCAACCACCAGTCTTCACGACCATTCACAGTTAAATTAATGCGGATAAGCATAATGTGATTCTTGAATCGGGCTAAATCATGATAAGAAATGAGAGGTGTCGAGCGACAACCGAGAAGGGTCGAACCCCACCCATAGCCTTCAGAGGCAAAGAGCCCAACTAGCTAAACTAATGTGCTTGGATTCAATGTACTAATTTTGTGGCCACCAAAAACATTGATTGTATTGAGATATAGCTTGGCCTTAGACAACTCTAGAACTATTTATGGTTCTCATCTTTCTTTTTTAAAGAAGGTTTGTTTTGTCCACGTCCCGTAGGGTAGCTGGTTGAGCTTTGGCTTCTTGATGCGGAGGTCCAAGGTTCAAGTCCCGGGCTAGACATGTTATGGCTTAGGCGAGTTAAACTAGTTGTAACCATGTTTCCTTCAATTGTAACCATGTCTCCTTGTCTAACCCCTGCTTTGTGGGATACGGAGGGTCCCACGGGTACTATGCCCATTCACTTGTACAGTTGCAATTTCAAAGTTAAAGTCCGGGGGAATAGGCTTCGGGTGAACCTCCATTAAAAAAAAGGGTTTGTTTTAACAAGAGACCTCGAGGGTCCACGAATGCTCAAAGTGAAGTGGTTTTACAAAGATGTAAAAAGATCACCATTCAAAATAATGGATAAAATGTTGCTACTTGAGTCTTGATTTAATTCCTTCTTCTTCTTGTGGTACAATAATCGTTAGATCTCTAAAATTTAGTTGAATCTTTGAGGTAATCTTTTCTTACGGTTGAAATTTGAAAGAAAAGCGTATACACCCAAGACCTTTCTCTCGAATAGTGATGATAGGTGAGAATAGAGATTGTCCGCACCTCAAACTTGCTTAGGACCTAATACTTATCACTTGGGAGATTTAGTGGGCTTCTATATCTTGTAATTGAACCATTAAAACCACTATGATACTTTAATGGAAGTTCTTGAGATGTTTGCACCAAAACAGGGAACTTGCAATGTGAAAATCATGAAGGAAGACTTTTTATCCTGGGATTTTTATCCACCTTGCCATGCCCATTTCTAATAGCTTGATTGAAGCTTGGCTAAACTGTTTTGCAAGTGCTCCAATGGATAGTGAAGTAACCATGCTTGAGTAAGAAACTGAATAATAAAGCTTTAGATAGAGAGAACGAAAATTAAGAATCAACACATGTACGCCAAACTATTAGTAGATGTAAAAATTGTGTAAATGTTCAACTTCAATCATTCATATGTTTGTAAAAAATGTCCTTCAAAACTACTCCTTTTGCACAACACTAGAATACAATGTTACTTTTATGATGCAATAAATGCTTGATGCAAAGACCTGTATTGGAAACCGAGTTGAAAGTTTGTAGTTCTGAAGATTATGTAGATACGCAGAACCTGTATAAAGATTACTTTAGAACGTCAAAAACTTGATTCCTTTTTGTCGTAGGACATGTGGAGCTACTAGTTACCTTCCGAAAATTGTGTATGATGCATTGAACGAGAGAGAAGGGCTCGGATGTGGATGCGAGAATCTGAGATTTTGATTGATCAGTAAGTCGCAATCAATCAAGCTTTCTTATCTAAAGATTCGTGAACATTCTTATCTAATACCTTACATAAGTTTTCAAAAAGCTGTGAATCAAATTCATACAGAAGCCATCACCAAAGCGTATAGAAACATATAAATCACATACACTCAAGGATATCTGGTGAGTTCAAGTACAAATATCACAAGAAAAGAGATCAGTTCAAAAATTTTATAGGTGAACCACCAAGGCTATCCTTGCTCCAATAGATCCTCCTCAAGCGTTACATGCTTGAGATTTATATCACTACAAGGAATACAGGCGTATAGCGACGGTTAAGGCGACAGAATTTCGTCGCTATAAAATTGCAATATGCATCGTAATTAGCGTCACGCACGGACCGTCGATTAAACGACGAAAGCAAACGATGTTTTTTGCGACTTGTGGCACGACGGGGTTGCGATGCTCCCATACAGCGTCGCTAACATGATGCTTTTAAATAGCATCGCATAAGCAATGCTTTCGTGCGTCGCATAGGCGACGATATTTGGCGTCGCATATGCGATGCTAAAAACATGTCGCTTATACCACGATGGGTTGCATTGCTTACACTACCGTCTGCTGATGGACAAAAATTAAAATGTTGGAGGCTCTTCGATCAGTATTTTCATGCATCCGATCGAACAGCTCTCCAACGTTCCCAATTGCGCTGCGCTTACAAGCTCAAGCAAGTATATGCAGAATTGTTGTTTTGGCTAAGCTCTCTCTTATTGTCTCCCTCTGTCTCTGTTTCTCTCTTTCTACATCTTTCTCTCTTTGAATTCTCTCTCTCTCTCTCTCTCTTCTTTCTCTCTTTATTGCAGGTTATTCAAGAAGCTAACCAAGCAAAAAGTATGGCTAACTATTGTAAGTATAATTTCTATTCTTTGTATATTATTTGAATTGTGTTATTTTCATTAGATAGCATACTCATACTTATTGATATGCACTTATACACTTATACATGATGAAGATGCACTTTCACACATATACACATATACACATGCACATACACACATATATATACACACAGATACATGTGCACATACACTTAGACATACACACATGCATATGCATAAACATTTCTACAACCACATAAAAAGACTTACATGCATGCATTACTGCACATATATATATATATATATATATATATATATATAGATATATATATATATATTACTATATATATATATATATATATATATATATATATATATATATATATATATATATATATATATATATACGTACACACATCAACATCTATGCAAATACATGTATATGCACATCCACATGCATGCACATGGATGCAAATGGAAATGCATCCACATACACATGCATGTGGAATACATATACACATGTTAGTTGGCCGCCGGAGTGGGACAAACGTAATGACTGCCGGATGTAATGGAGTTTTCGAAATACGTGCGAAAAGTTGGTACGCGCATCTTGTAAATTCTATATAAAGCAATGTAAGGAGAATGGTCAGAGAGACGTCTTTTCTGCAATTGCCAAATTGTTCGCTTAATTATTTGTTAGAGTATTGTTTACACTGTTATGAAGTTCTGAGTATTGTTAGTGTTGAGTTCTGCATCGTCTGTTTATACTGAAGTTCACCCTAACGGGTAGTTGAATGACGGATTGTGTGTCTGAGTATTGTTATCGTATCGTATTGTCGTGTGTTCTTCAACTGTTAAGTACCCTGAGTCAGTCTGAGTAGTTATATTACTGCGTGAGTTGATTTGACAACTTGATGCACTATTGAGTATGTTCTGTTTGTTTTACTGAACTTATTGCATTCGGTGACGAGGACGAACTATTGCTTTCGGTAAACATAAACTTTAAGTTGAGACCACTGGAAAGTGTTGTGACGAGTGAATCTGTCTGCTATCGTATTCACTCTGGTTGATCTATTACATACTAATGAATATGTAGAATGGACTACTGCTCTGTACCAATAGCAGGTTAGTCTTGAGAAGTTCGGTACGCAGGAGTATAGAAACCAAAGATTGTCTAGTTACTGCCAGTAACTGAGCTAAGACACGCATTCGTGTTTTTGATGTTGTGACTAAGAATTGGGAAAAGAGTACAGGGCCTCTATCTAACAGACCCCTACCACTCTCAAGAACCCACGTTAGTCTGGTAACGCCTTTCGGTAATGATACTGAAAGTTTAATACAGTTTACGGTGAATCACTGGTTTACGTTTAATATTTGTTCGGTAACGATTTCGGATAGTGAGTAACACAACGTCACTATCTTACACTTAACATTTGGCGCCGTCTGTGGGAAGGTGGCATCAAGATTGCTAGTCGTTTGTTAGAATCGCACATCCAGATTATCGTTCGATTGGAAGTAGCAACAGAACCAGATTGTTGCAAACTGTTCCGTTAGTAATACTACGCGATTAGTACAAAAAAATGATACATGCCGGTTACTCGATCTGGTGAAACGTATCCCAAGAACCATCAGTCTGGAGTACTTACTGTACTAAAGACAACTCTGGAAGGTAAAAGTACAACTAGGTCTGGCCCAGTTGTCAAGAAAGTTAAGAACGTTAGAACTGATTCCGGTCATATTCCGGTGGAACGTGTTACGCCTCTGGTACATTCCGGTACTATTTCGGCACAGTCTGTCGAAGATATAGTAAGTCCAGAACCTACCAAGACACAGTTAGAAACTAGTTTAACAATCTTGGAAAAAGATTCAGATTCATCTACGATTAGAAACGCGCTAGTCAAAGAAATCAGCGAAGGTGAAAAAACACCGTATTCGGGCATAATTTCGGTGCCTTTCGGTGATATTTCGGTAAGAGAATCACAGTTTTTCGGTGACGGTTTGGCATTTTCTGCTGAATCTTCAGCCCAACCACCGCGCTTAGAAGCGATTTCCCATACATTGGACATCAAGAAGGAAGGAAAGCTGTTTGAAACAGAGATTCGAAGCATATTAAGCAAGATCATCGCACCGAAAAGGACGCCATTCGACGATACAGATTCTGGTAGTTCAGATATTCAACCCCGAGATATAGAAGGAAGGTATAATACACTCACGATGAACGAACAACAACATTTATGTCCACCCAGAACGACTCCTACAGGAGTGACGTACACAAAGTTTGGTGGATTCCCAAGAGATGATCCGGATGCTCACGTAGGCACTTTCGAGATAAGCTACGCAGTTCTCAACCATCCACCGGATCAGGCCTACAAGGCCATTGTCTTCCAATCTACACTTGTCAATGAAGCAACCAGATGGCTTACAGAATATGATATTAATCATTTCGGCACCTATGAAGCAGTACGAGATGCTTTTCTGTAGCGATTCAGGCTAAAAAAGAATACAGCCAAAATTTTTGATTATCTACAGAATAACAGACAGAAGGCAAATCAAACCGTACAGGAGTATGCTACCCTCTTCAGAACACACTTAAGGCAGCTACCACCGGCCCATGCTAACTTACCAGATGACGTTATCACTCAGTGGTTCATCAATGGCTTAACTCCACAACTTAAGCAGATCAAGATCATAAGATGTGTCAGAGCTATGACACTCGATGCAGTCATTGCAATGACTCTGCAACTGGAAAACAAAGTTGGTGGATTTACAGAAGATTTGGAGTGGGTAAAAACAAACAAAAATGTTGCCGAAGATATGACCAAACAAGTATACTGCATCACATGCAAAAATTCAGGACATACTAGTGCCAATTGTGCACTTAATCAGACATTCTGCGCTATCTGCAACACTGCTTGACACACCACCGAAAACTGCGCATACAATGCTATAGTATAGGGAACAGCGACTGTCAATGCAATTATCCAGGAACAAGGGCAGCCAGCCAACCACTATGTGCCTCCACAAATGAGAAACAACCAGCAACTAGGATATCGAAATTACCGCGGATAGGGGAATAACAACTATAATGCAAACCGCTGGCAGAACGGACCACCAACGGAAAATCCCAATTTACCACCACCACGCTGCCATTTTTGTGGCGAATTTGGACATATTAGGAGATTTTGCAAGGATGCAGCTGAGTATGATCAAAGGAAGAAGGAACGTCAAAATCCAATGGCCAACATGGTAAAAATCACACCGGTGGAGACACAGGCTGCTGCAGTCGAGACCCATTCCGATAAAAAACTGCAACCGGCAGCAGAAATATTTGAACCAGGGATACGTGAACAACACAGAATGTACAACAAGGCTAGTCAATGGACCATAGCAGAACCACCAGTCTTCCCAGAGCCTATTCCGGTAACCCAACCATCGTTAACAAAAGAAGGAACACAACAAAGGGAGTCAGCAACAGGAACATCATCACTAGTAGATACATTACCAACCGTAGACACCTCCTCATCAGCAGAGGCATCAACTTCAACATCAGTAGAGCCTGTCAATCAATCTCAACAGGCTTGGGAAATCCTATCTAAGGCATCTATCACTCTGCCTCTGGGCCAACTACTGGCATTAGTACTTGGAATTCACCAACAGTTCCAACAACAGTTTAGTTCGGTGCCTTCTTGTATTCCGGTGACAGCAGCAGTTCAACCAGAACCTGATTCTACGATCGATCATTCAGTCCCCTTGATTACAGTATGGTATAAGAATCATAAGATTACGTAGGTACTAATTGATGGAGGCTCTGGTGTTAACATTGAGACTGCGGCAGTATGCAAAAGGTTAGGATGGACCGAAATCGAACCAGTTCAATTTTTTGTCAGAATGGCAGATCAATCAAGAGTCCATCCTGTAGGACTTGTGCGGAATGTACCCATCACTTTGCAATGTTCCACCTTTAAAATGACCTTTGTAATACTAGATCTGCCGGAGTCCACTTTGGATTACAACCTTCTTTTTGATCGACCGTGGCTGAAGCATGCGAAGGTAATACAGGACTGGTCTGCACAAGAACTTACATTTAAAGATGCCAATCGTAGATATGTGGTAAAATTAGATGCTATACAACCCTGCGAGCTACACGCTAGACCGTATTTTGCTGAACCAGTTCATATGCTAGATGGATTGTCAAATGATGAAGAAGAGGAGTTTCTGAAGAGTAACGCTGATTTAATTTCCTTAGGGACTGTTGATCTACAGTCCGTTGTAGATAATTGGAACGCTTCAGTCTGTACAGTAATACCCATCACATAAGAGGCTAAGAAGGAAGACACTGTTTCGACACATGACGATGAATTGCAGCAACTTCTTAAACCAACAGACGACACAGAGAAACATCAACAGTTCTATGTCCCCGAAGATCAGCTGATCACTTACAATTTAGGAGATGAAGATCATCCGCATCCTGTGAAGATAAAGAAAAACTTATCGGAAACATTTCAAGCAGGTTTAATCCAGCTACTCCGAGAATTCACCGACGTCTTTGCATGGGACTACAAAGACATGAAAGGATTAGACCCCCGCATCTACCAGCATAGAGTCATGCTGAAGCCAGAAGCAAGACCGATAAAGCAAACCAGCTACCGGATGAATCCCCATTATGCATCTCAGGTAAAGGCAGAACTTGATAGGTTACTAAAAGTTGGATTCATCGTGCCAGTAGAGCATGCTGAATGGATCTCTCTGATTGTGATTGTGCCAAAGAAAAACAAGCAATTGAGAATCTGTGTAGATTACCGGAAATTAAATGCAGCAACCGTACCGGATCCCTTTCCAATTCCCTTTTTGGATACCATGCTGGATAGAGTAGCAGGCCACGAGATGTATTCATTCCTAGATGGATACAGTGGCTACAACCAAGTGAGAATGGCTGAAGAAGATATACCAAAAACTGCATTTATTACCAACTGGGGTGTCTTTGCTTGTACGGTAATGTGGTTTGGATTGAGAAACGCACCAAGCACATTTCAAAGATGTATGCAGGAGATATTTTCTCCTTATCTCACTTTATTTATGCAAGTATATCTCGACGACTTTTCAATTTTCGGTAAGATGATAGCACACCTGTACCATTTACGGTGCTGCTTTTAGAAATGCAGAGAGTATAGACTCTGCTTGAACCCAAACAAATCTGTGTTTGCGGTTTCATGTGGCAAGTTACTTGGCCACATTGTATCTGCACAAGGTATCCAAGTAGATCCCGATAAAATTTTGGCAGTATTACAAGCTCCGGTGCCAGCTACTCCAAAAGAAGTTATGCGCTTTATGGGCCAAGTACAGTGGCATGGAAGGCACTTACGGTGGCTTGCTCATCTGGCTATACCACTAAACAAGCTAATCTCTAAGACACCTCGACAATTTGAATGGACCCAAGAATGCCAGATAGCATTTGATCGTTTAAAACATTTATTAACACAAGTTCCTATCTTACAACCGCCGGACTGGGATCACCCATTTCATGTATTTGTCGATGCTTCAGATATAGCAATAGGAAGTGTGTTGATGCAACAAATTGATAAATGGTTCAGACTAGTGTATTATGCAAGTCAAAGATTAGCTCCTGCTGAGAAGAATTACTCTGTGACAGAAAGAGAATGTCTAGGGCTAGTATATTCTGTCAAGAAATTCAGACATTACTTGCTAGGCCGTAAATTCACATTTCATGTAGATCATGCTGCACTTGTCTATCTAGTTTGGCAACAGCATCTAGGTGGTCGATTAGCGCAATGGGTCTTACTTTTACAGGAATTCGACTACGAAGTCATTCACTGGCCAGGCAGTTCACATGCTTTAGCAGATTTCTTATCCCGCTTAGATTCCGGTGAAGCTCCGGTGGGCATAGATGACACGACACCCGTGATTTATGTGTCAGAACCAGTTAATGAAGATTTTGCAGACCCACCTATCTCATTTCATATTATGATCAGATCTTGACCTTTCTCACTGATGGTTGCCTTCCATCTCAGACTTCTAGAGCAGTACGCAGGAAAATTGCAGTCTTTAGCCGCCGATTTCGGTTAATTGCTGGAGAATTATATTATGTAGATCACACCGGAATCCTACTTCGATGTATTCCACCACATGAAGTTAACTCAGTTATCACTTTGGCTCACTCGATTCCTTCCGGTGGCCATTTTGCAGTAGATTTAACTCACCGGAAAATTCTGCAGAGTGGTCTCTGGTGGCCAACGATGTACAGAGATATCTCACAGTTTGTCAAACAATGTGATACTTGCCAAAGATCTGGCCAGCCTTTGCAATGAAATCTCTTTCCTCTGCAACCCATCTTACCATTGGAACCTTTCCAAAAGTGGGGTCTAGATTTTATCGGTCCGATTACACCTCCAGCAGTCTTCAGGAACAACCGTTACATACTGACCTGTACAGACTATGCAACCAGATGGGCAGAAGCCTAGGCTTTACGGTCTGCTACAGCAGTTAAGGTAGCAAAGTGTCTACTAACCGATGTCTTTCCACGTTTTGGCTTACCACTGGAAATTGTCTCAGATCAAGGCTCTCATTTTGTAAACAATTTAATGAAGGCACTTACACAGTCGTTCCAGGTCACACATAAATTTAGTTCTCCTTACTATCCTCGTGCCAATGGTTTGGCCGAAAGTACAACTAAATCTCTGCTGAATATCCTTCGAAAATTGATCATGGAAGCACCGGAAAGATGGGATCAAATGTTACCTGCAGTACTATGGGCATACCGGACTACCTACAAGGTAACAACAGGATTGACACCTTTCAAATTAGCTTATGGATTAGAAGCAATAGCACCAATGGAGATAGTCATACCAAGTTTACGCGTAGCAATCGCTTAGAAACTTCTACCGGAAGACTCATTGTCATTTAGGTTGGACACACTCAGAGAGTTAGACGAGCACCGATGGCTCAGTTTCTTAACTATGCACGAAGTCCAACTAAGACAGGCAAGGACGCACGATCGAAACCTGAAGACTCCAGTATTTTTGGTAGGACAGCTTGTACTTTTCTATAATGCAAAGTCAAATAGATCGGCAGGCAAATTCAAATTACGGTGGTTCGGCCCTTATAAGATCTCAGAGCAAATTGGTCCAGCAACTTTTCGGTTGACTACATTGACCGGAAACCCACTTCCAAAAGCAATCAACGGCTCGAAGCTGCGGCCGTATCAACATGCTACTAGCCCGCATTAAATCATTCGGCGGTGGACCGCATTTTTTTAGTTTTTTCTTTACTTTTCCTTCAGTTCTTTCTTTTCTTTGTTAATAGCCGCGTTTTTGTCATAAGCCGCCCTCCTTATTAATCACTAGAGCATGCACGCCAAATTGAAAGCAGTATCATTCTAGCACCGCACAATGATAACCATCACTTCCTACCCCCCCCCACCGTAATGTCTCTACTTAATCTCTTCGGCTGCGCCAAAAAAAACGCTATTGTGTTCTTGTGATTGTGCTTGTGTTTTCTGTGTTCTGTGTATCCGTGCTCTGTGTTCTGTGTATTCGTGTTCGCGTGTGCAATGGAAGCGTTGGCAAATTTTGCAGCCTTCTGTGATGGTATCCCTACCCAGGTAGGAGAATACCTGCGCACCCGAGGGTTGGCCAACTTCGCTGAGCTGCCTTGGCACTCAGTGGAAGCCCATCCCTTTTTCGCGCAGATCATATCTGCCATCGCTCAATCCCCCATCACTGAGCAAAAATGGATCTTCCTCTCCCTACCATCTAGAACCGTAATAACCTTCCAAGCCTTTGCCGAAGCCTTCCGCCTCACCCCACAAGGCCGCGAGAATGACCCAAGCATCCCCGTAGCCAGAATGGTAGAACTTTTTTCCCGATATTCATCGAACGAATACGCCATCCGCTGCCGCCCTGAACCCGAAAGAACTGCACTCCAGTTCTTAGTCGCCATCTTAAACCTCCAGAAACGCACCTACGGTATATCCCGCCCGTTCTACTCCGCCATCGACCTTGCTGCACAAGAACCCGTTAACTTCGCATCCTTTTTCTTTCACCGTATCCACAAGGAGTGTGTAACCATAGTGAAACAAGTCAACAAAGGAACCACCCCTCGATCAAGACTTCCCCACATCCTCTCCTTCTCTTTCAGACCATACTCGCAGCTCAACCACCACCACAGGGGCCCGTCTTGAGACATGAGGAGTCGATACAGTTGCTAGACGATGAGGAAGAAGAAGATAAAGAAGAGCTCAACCAATTGTTCCGCCGGAAACGCATCAGGATCAGCTCCTCCGAAAGTGAAGCACAAGGCTCAGCCGGAAAAGGTAGGGATGACGATAAAGAAGACGAGAAGAACGAAGAGGAGACATTCCATGATACAGCTACATCAATACACAATGAATCATCGACTGAGCAACAAGAACAACAAGATCAAGCAGAGATAGAAACAATTTCGATCGAAAAAGAACCAAAGCAACAGGTAGACGAGCAAGAATCCGCTAGAGAAGCACTAGACAAGCTACTTAAGGCAGTGGAATCCACAGAGGCTAACAATGCAGAAACTGAACAAACAAGGTAACCACTGACTCTGCCCTTCCCAAACCACCACCAGTTAACCCCATTCCCCCACCAGAACCACCCCGCAATCCCATCAAGCCCTGTCACCCCACCGAAACCGCTGAAACCTCTTCATCTTCCCTCAATTACTCCCCACCAAATTCCCAACAACTCCTCACCGAAACCTCTTCGCAACCTCGCCCTCCTCTGCCACCCCACCCCATTCCAGTTTTGTCTGGAATTAGAATCTATGGGTCGCCTCTTGATTAATCTATCCCAACAACTGCCGCAACACCTGAAGCAAGCCACAAACAATGCATGAGAGGAATTCCAACGAAAATTGGAAGTGATGGAGGCAAATATCACCCCCCTCCAAGAAGAGTTACAAGCAGCAAGAGCGGAAAACCATGCACTCCATGAGCAAATCAAGAAACTACAGGCTACACTCCAAGCACAAGAAGAAAGCTCAAGCCAGCGAGATAAGGCACTGGCTGCAAAAGAAGAATTACTGACAGTTGCCGACGCAGAGATAACAAAGTTAAATCAAACACTCAAAGATACAAAAGATACAAGAATCGCGCTAGGAAACCTACTGGAAGAAACAAGACTCCAACTGCAGGATGCAGTACAGAAGTACCAAGAGCACCAGAAAGAAGCTAAACTGGCAGAAGATCAATTACAGAGAACGAAAGAATCACTTGATGAGGTCAACAATATACTCAAATATCAACTACTCAGGGAAACCAAATATAAGAAGGATTTAGCGAATGCCCGCAGAGAATGAGATGCATATCACAAAACCATACAGTTCCAGAATCAACAGTTTCAAAGACTAGATAATCAGGTACGCAACCAGAAAGACCAAATTAGTGAAATGCAGAAGCAAGTAAGTGAAATAAAGACAGCCAAAGATGCGGCACTCTCCAACGACTTCTACTTACAGGAGGCCTTTTTGCAAACACAGGCCGAAATTTTGCTTACTGAAGCCATCGCCCTTAGTTCTGTTAGAGTAGATGCGCAAATATTAGAACCCGACACCCTTAAGCAATTATTAGAAACCCTTAAGAAAAAAATAGCCCGTACATTTAGATTAGCCAGAAACATGTATCTAGAAGGAATCATCGACGAACAATAGTTTTGTAAGCAAAATGACTTGCGGGTTCGAGTCCACCGTGCGTGCCAGTGTTAGTTGGCCACCGGAGTGGGACAAACGTAATGACTGCCGGATGTAACGGAGTTTTCGAAATACGTGCGAAAAGTTGGTACGCGCATCTTGTAAATTCTACATAAAGCAATGTAAGGAGAATGGTCAGAGAGACATCTTTTCTGGAATTGCCAGATTGATCGCTTAATTATTTGTCAGAGTATTGTTTACATTGTTGTGAAGTTCTGAGTATTGTTAGCGTTGAGTTCTGCATCGTCTGTTTATACTGAAGTTCACCATAACGGGTAGGTGAATGACATATTGTGTGTCTGAGTATTGTTATCGTATCGTATTGTCGTGTGTTCTTCAGTTGTTAAAGTACCCTGAGTCAGTCTGAGTAGTTATATTACTGCGTGAGTTGATTTGACAACTTGATGCACTATTGAGTATGTTCTGTTTGTTTTACTGAACTTATTGCATTCGGTGACGAGGACGAACTACTGCTTTCGGTAAACGTAAACTTTTAGTTGAGACCACTGGAAAGTGTTGTGACGAGTGAATCTGTCTGCTATCATATTCACTCTGGATGATCTATTACATACTAATGAATATGTAGAATGGACTACTGCTCTGTTCCAATAGCAGGTTAGTCTGGAGAAGTTCGGTACGTAGGAGTATAGAAACCAAAGATTGTCTAGTTACTGCCAGTAACTGATCTAAGACACGCATTCGTGTTTTTGATGTTGTGACTAAGAATTGGGAAAAGAGTCCAGGGTCTCTGTGTAACAGACCCCTACCACTCCCAAGAACCCACGTTAGTCTGGTAACGCCTTTCGGTAATGATACTGAAAGTTTAATACAATTTACGGTGAATCACTGTTTTACGTTTAATATTTGTTCGGTAACGATTTCGGCTAGTCAGTAACACAGCGTCACTATTTTACACTTAACACACATGCATATACATACCTTATACACATATATATACATATATACACATATATACACATATATACACATATATACACATATATACACATATATACACATATATACACATATATACACATATATATGCACATACATATACACACATATACACATGCACACACACATGCACATACCTACATATACACATATACATGCACATACACACATATACACATAGAGTTACACATATACATGCACATACATATACACACATATACACATGCACATGCACATACTCATACACACATATACACTTACACATGCACATGCACATACTCATACACACATATACACTTACACATGCACATGCACATGCACATACATACATATACACACACATACACATGCACATACATACATATACACTCACATACATATACACTTAGGTACACACATATGAATGAATTATATAATTAAAGTATTAAAACACATATACACATGCACACACACATGCACATACCTACATATACACATATACATGCACATACACACATATACACATAGAGTTATACATATGCATGCACATACATATACACACACATACACATGCATATGCACATACTCATACACACATATACACTTATACATGCACATGCACATACATACATATACACACACATACACATGCACATACATACATATACACACACATACATATACACTTAGGTACACACATATGAATGAATTATATAATTAAAGTATTAAAACACATATACAGATGCACACACACATGCACATACCTACATATACACATATACATGCACATACACACATATACACATAGAGTTATACATATACATGCACATACATATACACACACATACACATGCACATGCACATACATATACACACACATACACATGCACATGCACATACACATACACACATATACACTTATACATGCACATGCACATACATACATATACACACACATACATATACACTTAGGTACACACATATGAATGAATTATATAATTAAAGTATTAAAACACATATACACATGCACACACACACACATGCACATACCTACATATACACATATACATGCACATACACACATATACACATAGAGTTAAACATATACATGCACATATATATACACACACATACACATGCACATGCATATACTCATACACACATATACACTTACACATGTACATCCACATACATACATATACACACATACACATGCACATACATACATATACACATCATACATATACACTTAGGTACACACATATGAATGAATTATATAATTAAATTATTAAAACACATGCTTAATATAAACAACAATAACAATCAATAGAACAAAACTCTTCATTACTTAGTACCATACACAAAATTCAAAACATAACTGAAATGAAAAATATATAGATAATATATATATATATATATATATATATATATATATATATATATATATATATATATATATATATATATATATATGTGTGTGTGTATATATATATATATATATATATATATATATATATATATATATATATATATATATATATATATATATATATCTCTGTAAATACATATAATCCAATGTCATAATGAACTAAAATCCTAATCATCATCATCATCATCATCATCAT
The DNA here is from genome assembly GCA_020310875.1 of Ceratopteris richardii. Taxonomy (NCBI): domain Eukaryota; kingdom Viridiplantae; phylum Streptophyta; class Polypodiopsida; order Polypodiales; family Pteridaceae; genus Ceratopteris; species Ceratopteris richardii. Next base: position 179,316,695 of record CM035416.1, read on the forward strand.
CAGCAATATCATGATCATCCTGATCTTCCTCATCCTCATCGTCATGATCACCCTGTGATGATCGAGATCGTCCCTCTTGTGTTTGTCTCTCCACCTCATCCATATTCGTGTCTCTATAATACTCTTGTATAACATATAACAAACATAAATAAATAAAACAATTAAACCATTCATAAAAATAAAATAATTATATAAAATTTAAAAATAGTCACAAAGGCATCAGGATGATCTTGCATATACTCGCTCAAACGCCGATATCCAAAATGTGTAGCATACTCGATCTCATGTTTCGTAGGATATTGGCCATAATCCTTCCGCTACATTGAAACAAATAGAAAAGATTAGTTGCTTGCATTTTAACTAAAATAAAAAATATACTCACAATAACACATATACTTACAAATGTAGCTACAAAACCATTATGGCCCATTTGGCCTAGGTGCGATGTGTGGCCTGACTTTACTCTCTTCTTTGCAGCAGCCTGTTTATTCAAGAAAAAAAAATACATAAATTAAATGTAGAAAATTACTATAATATATAAAAATTATAAATATAAACTATTAATTTGTGTACCTTCTACTGAGGAAATGACTCGTGAAGATGTAGCTCTCTATGAAAAAACTACCACGTCTCAGGTGGTATGTTAGCTCACCTCTTTTTTTTTTCCACCATACAATATCTCCTCTTAATTTAATCTCAAACAAAAAAAAAAAATCAGAATACATACACATACACATACACATAGACATACCCACATACACATATACATGCAAACATATACGCATACATATACACATATACATACATATAACCTAAACACACATATACATATCCACATATATATGTACACACACATGCATGCATATACACTCATTCATACAAAATACATGCATTTATCCCACAATAATGTGTAGTTGTGTATATGTGAATATGTGTGTATGTGTAAATGTGTATATGTGAATATGTGTGTATGTGTAAATATGTATATGTGAATTTTTTGTGTATGTAGATAACCAGATTATTCATATCAAATACCAGTTTTTTTTTTTTATCAATCAAATGGAACTCCACCACCGTCTCCTCATCGTGCAATGACTTTATACTGTAAGTATATGAAACATTTAATTTTAAATATATTTGATGGATACAGAACTTATATATTATTTTGTTTCTTATTATGTGCAGATTCTGATCAATCAGAGGGTACTCCACCACCTCCTATCCATGCAACGACGACACATGTGTCCTCCGATAGGAATTATGATGAATTTTACTATGAAGAGCATATTATATGTTGGTGTAACTCTTGTTATGGCACGTATCGAAGACCACGATTGGAATGTATTGAACATGAGGCAGAGTATGGTACTTTTGAGCGTGCACCATCACCTGGTCAACGTGATAATGCTTTGGTATGTATTTTCTATATATATTAATGTCATTATTTTATTTAAAAACCATATATAAAATCAAACTACTATTGATATACAGGAATAGTTGCTCGATGATGATGATAATTTTTCTCATAATGTTAATATACCTCGTACACGTCACGGACTTGCTGTTCATCAACTACAAGCAGAGGTTTCTAGAAATCCTCTACCTCCTGGTTTAGAGAATGAAAACGGCTGGAGATTATCCATTGCCAGCTCGTGATCGCTCTTTAGTACAAACATATGATAGAAGAAGATATGGAGGATGGAATAGAGGACCACTTCGCTTAGATGAAGAGGTTTTCAACTTTTGGGGTAATTGCTATATGATTGCTCCGTCCACTATTACTAATGCTGGTCCTAGTCTCTTTATTGTAGAGGATTTGTATGTGCCTCCGAACTCTGAAGTCACTCTTATGTCATTTTGTGGTCCTATATATGGATGGGGAGATTGGCATCGACTTTCATGTTATGTTCAAAGCATGAGTACTTATGGAATATGCTTGAACGCAGCATCCCTTACTAGTAGAAGGATTTTACATGCAGAAAATGAAAGATTATATACTGATGGAAGACTTTACACACATGGAAATATAGCAGGTTTAATAGATAGTAGTCGAGGGTTACATAATAGTTTAAGGGCTCATTGCACATTTGAGGAGCGAGAAAATAGTCATGAATCACCATACATGAGTAGAGATGTATCAAGATACATAGTTGTCAATGCTATTACTACATTACATGCCGGTGATGAACTATTAGTGAATTATGGATGACATAGACCTCCAAGAGCACCTTTTAGCTAGAGATAATAAAAATTTTCTATCCATATTTAATAAGTTATATACTTAATTTTATATATAAAGTTTACTTTTTATTCATTTATGGAATGCTAATGAATTTTATTTATATGTGTAGATTCCAACATATGATGTTGATGATATTCCTCCATAGCATTCACAATTACCAGTAAGACCTCATTTATCAGAAGCTTCCATGAGGAGGCTACACAAAACTAATCCTGTGCAATATGCAAAGTTGAAAGATCTATACTATAAAGGACAAGATTTGTGTGAGAATGATGAAGATGATGGCATGGCAGATTTTATTGAGGATTGGTATCAAAATGACTGTGAAAGCATTGATATTTCTAAAAATGAGAACTATCTTCGAGAGGAATGCCTAAAGCATGTATATGAAGGAAGTCGTTTGACACGACTAAGTGCGAGCTAACTTATTCTCAACCTTCAAAATCGTTTTGTATGGAGTAATGTATTTATTTCGACACTATTAAGGTATAATTTTCAATTTTCTATCTATTTATATATATATGAATATATATATATATATATATATATATATATATATATATATATATATATATATATATATATATATATAGAGAGAGAGAGAGAGAGAGATGTAGGTTTTTATTCTTAGTTTAGATAAGGTAAGAACAAGAACTTGAATTGAATGGACACTTTTTGTCTGCGCATCTATTAAAACTATAAATGCATCTTTCAGAAGACTTCAGTGTCATAAACCTGAAGTTCTTTGAACAAGCTGTATAAAAGTGATCCTCTCAAGCCACCATGATTCCCACTTTGTATCCTAAAGTTCAGATGCTCATCATTGACATGCAAGAGGTTTACTGCATACCCCAGGAATCCTACTAGTAGTAGTCCCTTATAATCAGGTTGCTCTATCTTGAGTAACCTCTGTGCATGTGATTCATCCATATATAGAATCGACAAATCATTCAATGAAGGTACATACTTCATATCCTCCAAAACAAACAATCGTATCCTGCCATCCAAAACAATTAATTTTTTTGCGAATATTTTTTTTAATATAAAGGAAGTTCGGCAATAGCCTACTCTCCCGGACTTGAATTAAATTAAGAAACAAAGGTACAATAGAAGGGGACTAGTGCCCACGGGACCCCCAAATCCCACAAAGCAGGGGAAGCTTGATTGAATCCTAGGTTGCATTACAGAGAAGGTTAATCACCCTCTCATCTCCCTCATGCGGGGCCCACTTGGGTTTGAGCTTGTTGTTGATCAAAAGGAGGACTTGATGGTGCCTGAAGGGGGGGGATTTCTTACTGTTAACAATCCTTTTACCATGGAGGAATAGTGATTTCTCAATCGACCACTCCCTGGGGGATCGCCGAAGTTGAGAGCACACGTCTCCCGCCAAATTTTCCACAGGACTTCCCCTCTGATGGCGTTCCAGAGTGTCGCAGAGCAGCCGATCGCTTCTCCCAAAAGGACTTGTTTCCAACTAAGCTGTTTTTGAAGTCTGATTTTCATTCCAACCGTCTGCCAGATTCTGTAGGAGTTGGGGCAAGTAAGGAAGATGTGTGGGACATCTTCGATAGCCCGGTGGCAGCGTTTGCACCAAGGAGGGATCCCACAAAGTTTGCTAGCCTTATGGTTGGTCCAGATTCCTCGATGAAGAATTTGCCATAAGAGGACAGACTTCTTAATCTCTATAAGGGGGTGCCAGATACCCATGAATTTCATGTCCCACTGAAGCCGCGTCCAAGACAGGCACCACTTCTTGTTGAGGCTGATCTGGTGGTCAGCCGTTTCTTTGATGTTCGGGATTTTGAGTAGGCTATTTCCATTGTGCCATTTGAGACCAAGCGAGTTCGGTGTGTCGTGTCCCATGAGAAGGCGAGTCTTGTGACGATCCCATGCGAGGCATCTGCTTTGCAAAGTGTTCCATTCTTCGTAGGAGATGTTTATGCGAGGGTCAATATCCTCGAAGTTGATCCAGCTGTTGGTGTCATGTTTCCAGAGGTGTTTCCATTTTTTGAATCCTTTGTTCCATAACTTCTTGGCATTTTGAATGTTCCACGACTCCACACTCCGGATGCCATGTATCGGAAACCAGATAGAGTCGTTTTGTCTGATTCCGGCCGCCCACTTCCAGTCCTCACTAATTCTTGTGAAGCTTTTGACTTTATTCCAGCCCTTCCAAAGGGAGCACACGAGATTGGAGCCTTTCGGGAAGACGAGGATCGGGGAGAATAGCAGGGTCATGATGTCAAGATTCTTCCAGTTCGGGAACCCCATGAGGGCCAACTCATTCTTGTTTCTGAAGATCAGCTTGGCCCACGATGTGTGTGTGTGTGTGTGTGTATATATATTTATTTACTTTTTTTAATACATCTTTTTTTGATAAACTTACAGGTTATTATCTGAAAATTTTTTACCAAGTCAGAATATTCTTCCTACCTCACATGATCAAATGAAGAAGATAATCAACAATCTTGGTATAGATTATCAATGTATACATGCATGTCCTAACGATTGTATTTTATATAGAGGTGACTATGCAGACTCTTTGATATGTCCCAAATGTCAATCTCCTCGATATAAGGGCAAAGAAGGTAAAATCCCAAAAAAGGTATTGAGACATTTTCCATTGGCTCCACGGATTAGACATATGTTTCAAAGCCCCGAATCATCAAAGCTTTTGACTTGGGGACATGATCACAAAAGTATTGATGGAATAATCAGAATTCTTGATGATAGTGTTGCTTCTCAGCATATTGATTCTACATGGCCTGAATTTGCACAAAATCCACAGAATCTAAAGTTAGGAGTTGCATTTGATGGGGTTAATCCATTCTCCATGAGATCCAGTAAATGGTCAACATGGCCAGTGGTAGTGATAAACTACAATCTTCCGCCATATCTTAGCATTAAAAAGGAACATTTAATGCTTTCACTTTTAGTCCCAGGCAAAAGACAAGTTAAAGATATGAATATATATCTTGCTCCTCTCATTGACGATCTTCAAGAGTTATGGAGAGGTATTAATGTCATTGATGTATCGAAAAGCATCAATGAAAGACATATTATGGTTCGTGGTATTGTGGCTTGGACTATTCACGATTTTCCAGGATATGGTGTTCGTCCAGGTATTGATGTAATTTTTTCATTCAATATGCATGTAAATAAATATGATTTTAATCTAATTATATTTTTATCATTTTCCATGATGCAGGAATATCTACTAAGGGTTATAAAGCTTGTCCATATTGTGGTGATTGGTTGAGATCAATCTATAGTAAGAATCTCAAAAAAATATTTATCGTCGACATCGACGATTCTTTCCTGATGATCATCCATTAAGATCTAAAAGAGAAACGATACATTTTAATGGAAAGCTTGAAACAGGTTAGTGTCCAAAACCTATGACACCTATGGATTGGTATAAAAAATGGACAGATGGAGCTCTGATAGACCCAGAATCAGAAATCTTTAGTGATGGTTCAGATAATGAGTATGTGAATAGAGGTAAAGGAAAATTGGCAATCGCACAGAACATATCACTATGGTATTCTTTGGAGTATTGGAAAGAGTTAAAAGTATGTCATCTTCTTGATCCTATGCATATAATAAAAAATATTGGTTATTCACTATGGCAACATCTTCTTGGACCAAAAGATACCATAGCATCAAGGAATGATTTGAAAGATGAAAAATCCAAACCAAAGTTATGGTCAGTTTTTGATAGACATCGATAAGAAAGGACTTGTGCACCTGCTTCTTGGGTACTTACAACAAAAGAGATATAGAGTATCAACAATAGAATTCAATTGATTATGACTCCTATAGGATATGGAGCATCTTTTCAAAACATGTTTACTATGGATGATAAGAGCTTATCTAGGTTAAAGACCCATGACTGGCATAACTTTTTGAAACATATTTTACCTTTGGTTATCGATGGATGTACAACGAAAGGAGTATGAGATGTGATCTATCGTCTTCGATCACTTATAAGGTAATTATGATACTTTTATATTTAATATGTATGAATATTGGATATCTTTTATTTTTTAATTAACTTTTTTATAATTGTTTTTATGATATGTGTGGGTGGAGTACATCCAAAGAGATTGACAAAAACTCGATCCCACAAAAAAACGTGAATGCAAAGAGCTACTATGTTTGATGGAGAAAGAACTTCCTACTTCATTTTTTGATATTCAGGTTCATTTATTAGTCCATCTTGTAGATGAAATAGAGATTGTACGTGTTCTCAACACTCGATGGATGTTTTGGGTTGAGCGATTTATGGGAATATTAAAAGGTTATGTGTGAGAAAGAGCGAAACCAGAAGGATCCATGGCAAAGGGTTGGATGCTTGAAGAGTGCATGTATTATGTTAGTGAGTACCTTGAAAGAGTTCATGAAGAAGCTCCACGCGCATGGACCAACGAGTCTTCTTCAAAAATAATAGATGAGGTATTATCAGGTAAGGGGGTTCCATTCTTATTTACATTTCAAGAAAAAAAAGATGTTTCTACTTTTGTAGCATATAATAGCGAATGCATGCAAGCATTCATTAGCGAGTACGAGGAACTTCAAAATCTCCAAAGTAAAAGGTGAAAAAACAAAAGATTTATTGTGTTTGTATGTGTGTATGCATGTGTATGCATCATTATGTATGTGTCTATGTGTGTATGTGTGTGTATATGTGTGTGTATGTGTGTGTGTGTGTGTCTATGTGTATGTGTGTGTATCTATGAGTGTGTATGTGTTTATGTGTGTGTATGTGTCCATGTGTGTATGTGTTTATGTGTGTATATGTATCTATGCTGTGCATTATGTATGCATGTAGGTATGTATGTACATTGTATGCATATGCATACGCATTATGTATGCATGTATGTGTATATGTGTGTATGTCTCTCTATGTGTGTGTGTATGCATATATGTGTGTGTATGTGTGTATGTGTGTGTCTGTGTGTTTGTATCTATGTATGCATGTGTATGTGTGTGTATGCATGTGTATGTGTGTGTGTCTATGTGTGTATGTGTGTGTGTATATGTGTGTGTATGCGTGTGTGTCTATGTGTATGTGTGTGTATCTATGAGTGTGTATGTGTTTATGTGCGTGTATGTGTCTATGTGTGTGTATGTGTCTATGTGTGTATGTGTGTTTATGCATCATTATGTGTGTATGTGTGTATGTGTGTATGTGTTTTTGTATATGTGTGTCAATATGTGTGTGTCTATGTGTATGTGTCGCTACGCGTCTATGAGTGTGCATGTGTTTATGTGTGTGTATGTGTGTATGTGTGTATGTGTCTATGTGTGTATGTGTATGCATGTATGTATGCGTAGGTGTGTGTATGCATTATGTATGCATGTGTGTGTATGCATTATGTATGTGTATGTATGCATGTAAGTATGTATGTATGCATATGCATATGCATTATGTACGCATATGTATGCATGTATGTGTATGTGTGTGTATGTCTCTCTATGTGTGTGTGTATGCATATATGTGTGTGTATGTGTGTGTGTATATGTCTGTGTATGTGTGTATGAATGTGTATGTGTGTGAATGCATCATTATGTGTGTATGTGTGTATGTGTCTATGTGTGTATGTGTGTGTGTATATGTGTGTGTATGTGTGTGCGCGTCTATGTGTATGTGTGTGTGTGTCTATGAATGTGTATGTTTTTACATGTGTGTATGTGTCTATGTGTGTGTATGTGTCTATGCGTGTATGTGCATGCACGCATGTATGCATATGTGTGTGTATGCATTATGTATGCATATGTGTGTCTATGCATTATGTATGTGTATGTATGCATGTGCATTATGTATGCATATGCATTATGTATGTGTATGCATGCATGTCAATTATGTATGCATATGTGTGTGTATGCATGTAAGTATGTATGTATGTACACATATGCATATGCATTATGTATGCATATGTGTGTGTATGCATGTAAGTATGTACGTATGTACGCATATGCATATGCATTATGTATGCATGTATGTGTATGTGTGTGCATGTCTCTCTATGTGTGTGTGTATGCATATATGTGTTTGTATGTGTGTATGTGTGTGTGTGTGTATGTGTGTGTATGTGTGTATGTCTGTATGTGTGTGTATATGTATGTGTATATGTGTGTGCATGTGTGTATGCAACATTATTTGTGTATGTGTGTATATGTGTGTGTATTTGTGTGTATATGTGTGTGTGTCTATGTGTATGTGTGTGTGTGTGTATGTGTGTATATGCATGTGTGTATGCATATGTATGTGTGTGTAAGTGTGTGTGCGCATACCTTGCTTCAACGAGATGCATCTCTCTCTCTCTCTTTCTCTTGCTCTCTCTATCTCTCTATCTCTCTCTCTATCTCTCTCTCTCTCTCTCTCTCTCTCTCTCTCTCTCTCTCTCTCTCTCTCTCTCTCTCTCTCGGTCTCTTCTTGCTCTCGCATCCAAATCCTGGCACAAATGTGCCGACAAAAATCGATTTTTTTTTTTCACATTCCAGAGTGTCGCATATGCGAGGCTCTCCAGTTTGCCAACATCGCAAATAATGTCTCTAGTTAGCGACGACATTTGCTACGCTCTAATTTAGCATCATTTAAGCGACGCAGGCATCGCTTATGCGACGAATGGCCACGAAGAAAAATCCGAAAACGGCACCATCCCTTATGCGACGCTAGCATCGCATAAGCGACGGTATTCGTTTTTTTTTTCAATTCGGAGGCATCGCTACGCCCCCCTATTTCTTGTAGTGTATCTTTATTGCTTCAATAGAGTTTTTATACTTATCATAACTTTGAACGTACAAAGCTTGACTTTATCAAGTTCCATTGTTATCATGAATGTAGATTGATCTTCACTAGGTAGATATGAAGCTCTAATCTGCTTGTTGATTACCTTCGACCTTACAAAACAATATGAAATCTCTATATGCCTTGCACTTGCATGATATACATGACTCTTAGCAAGATGTATTGAGGTCAAATTGTCTCCAAATAGTTGAAGTGCATGTAGCTTAACATCAAGATCTTCAAACGAACCCTTTCTCCATACGACTTCTTGAGTTCCTATAGCCAATCCTCGATAGTCCACTTCACTAGATGAGATATCCACAATAGGCTCTTGTCAAGCTTACCAAAAGACTAACTTTGTACCTAGAAAACATTGATAATGAGAGGCACTTCTCCTATTAGGTCTTGAGGCGGCCCAATCTACATCAAGAAAAAATTGTTAAGTTTCAATCAGAGCTAAAGGAATAAAATATGCCTTTACTTGAAGTCCCTTTTAGATATTTGTACACTCTTTTCTGTTGCATCCATGTGTGGATTTCTAGGAGTATGCATGAATTGATAAGTACTCTAGAAAATCAAATATCTATTTTTATCAAGGTAGGAAGATTTAAGCTAACAAGAAAACTCTGATAGGTTTTGATCTCCTCCATTAAGTCAACTTCAGGTACACATATCTTTTGGTTCAACTCCATAGGTGTAACTATAGCTTTGGTGTTTCTTGAATTTATTGAGAATGTCTCTTATGTATTTACCTTGAGTGAGGTAGACACCATCATCTTTGCCTATAATGTGCCTACCAAAGAAATACGCGAGCTTTCCAATGTAGCTTACCTTAAATTTCTTTTTGCACTTGGGATTTAATCCATCTCACACCTTCTATATGGTTCCTGCTAATATGATGCCATCTTCATATAAACAGAAGTATATAATCCCATCATTTCATTTCTTGATGAAGAGTGAAGATTCTAATTTCCTTATCATAAATCCTTGATAATTGAGCCAAGCGACCATGCTATTGGTCCTTTATTTAATCCATATATTATTTTCTTGAGTCTTCATGCATGATTAGGGAAGCATGCATCCTTGAAGCTAGGAAATTGGTCCATGTAAACTCTTATGTTATCCGTTCCTAGAGAAAACAATTCTTTTCATCCATTTAGTAGATTCTTCAAATCTTGCTTGTTGCTATACTTAGCAATAGTGGTTTGCATTTCTGCCATAACGGGACTATGAATCATCATAATCTATTTCATATGTTTTGGAGTAACCTTTGACAACCAATCTTGCTTGTGTTTGGTTATAAGTTCGCAAGAATTTCTCTAGATTTTGAATACACACCTTGAACCAATAAGCTTCATATTGGGAGTGTTTCGCCAAAGATTCCAAGTTTGATTGTCTTCCAAAGGCTTGATCTCTTCTTTCATGGCTTCACTCCACTTTGATTTATCTTTAACTCCTAGAAATGTATGTAGTTCTCTATTAATCAAGAAGATAGAGTGTTTGGTCATAAAATAGGTATTGTGACCGTGTTTTTCTACTTTCCTCCTTTATCTACTTGATATCCTATATGCTTGACTTGACGACTCTAAAATCCCTCATGTTTCCATAATTATGCAAATGATGAAATAAGAGCTGCCAATAATCATGCAAATGATGAAATAAGAATTGTCAATAATACAGTTTTTTTTTTTGAGTACAATGAATCGAAAACACACACTTAGGACTTCTTCCTTTATGCTTAGGCGTCAAACCACTTGGTTATGTAAACAGAGACGGATTCCTCACCTTAGCAGAACTCTCTCAGTGGATGGAGAGGGTCGTGTTTCCCATTACCAAGAAAGGCATGAGGAGTATCTTGCAGGGTTTCGATCGTGACCATGACGGGCGAGTTGATTATGAAGAATTTGTCGAGCTTTATATGCTAACTATGTCCTCCGATTTGGACAGAGCAGCTTCGTTCCGAAAGTGGCGATGGTTCTCCAGCAGACGGTTGCGCTTCGGAAGATTCAGTGCTGCGGGATGCGTTCTGTGTTTTTGACAAAGATGGGGATGGCTTCATTTCTCCGGAGGAACTCAAAACAACTCTCGCACAGCTTGGTTTAATGTCGCCGTGTTCAAGCTTATCGAGCGTACGAAGCATGATCCGCAGATTTGACATGGATGGAGATGGACATGTGAGTTTTGCAGAGTTTCAAGCAATGATAGCAAGTGGAGGTTTCTAAGCAACCCAAGGCCGGTTGAACCCCCACGCCCAACCGACTAAACTAATGTGCTTCGACTCAATGTACCAATTTTGTCGCGAACAATAACATTGATTGTATTGAGTTATAGCTTGGCCTTAGGTAACTCAAGACATATTTATGGTTCTCATCTTTCTATTTGAAAGTAGTTGCATCTTGCGATGTACTGTTCTTGATAACTTTAATTAATTGGACATAACAATAGTGAGCTGCATATCACCCGTGGGACCCTTTGAATCCACATAAGCAAGGGTTGAATACCTAGCATCTACTAGGAATGAACAAATCTTGGACGCTTCCTAATGATGGAGATTGAGTAGGGATAGCCCTAAGGCCAAATCAGGAAATTGGTTTCAACAAGAGACCTCGAGGGTCCACGAATCCTCAAAGGGAAGTAGTTTTGCTTGTGAGCACTTCATGTGGATAAGGGGTGTCCTACCAATACAACCCATAGGGCTTGAACCCACGCATTGCCCAAGGGAGGCAAATGATTCATCCAATCAAGCTAGGACTATTGGACTTTGGTTCTCATCTTATCCTATCATCAACGACATTGCATTGAGATATGAATATCTATGGTTCCCATCTCGTATTATCATTAATAAAAACATTGATTAGATTCAGACTATGCTTCTCATCATGATTTTGAACTTTCAAAGAATTTCATGATGCTAATCCACAACAATTTCAATCTTGAAAGATTATGAGGGCTGAAGTTTTATTGATTAATGGCATTCTCCGTAGCATGATTCCCTTGGATAATCTATACCCATCCAATCGTTATATCTCTAAAACATATAAATAATTTCGTGTCATTAGCTCAATCTTTCAGGTGACCTTCCCTTACGCTTGAAATTGGAAAGAAGAGTGTATCCACCCAAGGGGATCCCTTTCTCTTGAAAGGTGATGGTTGGTGACAATGGAGATGGTCGGCACCTCAAACTTTCTTAGGACATACTATTTATCACTTGAGAGATTTAGTGGGCATGTATATCTCTCAATTGAACCATTAAAACCAATATGATACTCTAATGGAAGTTCTTCAGATGTTTGCACCAAAATAGGGAACTTGCAATGTGAAAATCATGAAGGAAAACTTTTTATATCGGGATTTTCATCCACCTTGCCATGTCCATTTCTCATAGCTTGATTGAAGCTAGGCTAAACCACTTTCCAAATGTTCCCATTGATAGTGAAGTAACCGTGCTTGAGCAAGAAATTGAATTATAAAGCTTTAGATAAGGAGAACTGAAATGAAGAATCAACACATGTATGCCAAAATATTAGTAGATGTAAAAATTGAGTAAATGGTCAAGTTCAATCATTCATATCTTTGCACAAAATGACCTTCAAAACTAATCCTTTTTCACAACACTAGCATGCAATCTTACCTTAAGATGCAATAATTACTTGATGCAAAAACATCATATACATCACAAAAAGAGAGTTGAAAATTGATAGTTCGAAAGATGATGTAGATAGGCATGAGAAACCTGTATAAAGATTACTTGAAGACTTCACAAACTTGATTCCTTCTGGGTATATGACATGTGGAGCTGCTAGCTACCATCCAAAAATTATGCATGATGCATTGATCGAGAGAGAAATGCTCACATATGGATGTGTGAATTTGAGATTCTGGTTGATTACTAAGTCATCAATCAATCAAGCTTTCTTATCTAAAGAGTCATGGACTTTCCTAGTGGTTAAGTCTCAAGGTTGTGAATGAGTAGGTCTTGAGTTCAACCACCATGGGGAGCATGGGGAGATATTTTTTCCCAAGGAGCTCTAGAGCCTTCTAACTCAAGTTATCGTGATTTGACTTGAGTCCAATGAGACTTAACTCAAGTGGAAAGTACACTACCACTAGTGGATTCTAGTGGAAGGTACTAACGGAGTTGTGAATATTGCACGTGCACTTGTGGGAATCTAATTACATTTGTGGTTCTCATTGATTCGAGCAGCTATAAATACAGGCATAAGATTGGGAGGAGAGTAATCTCTCTAGCACATGGTGGTCGTAATTATTAGTTTCTCTTGCATTGGTATCAAAGCTCTAGGCAAGCTTCCATGGAGACCTTGTTCTCATCATCATCTTGCGCAAGGCTCCATGGTGACCTTGATGGCCTCCTCACTCTCTTCACTAGCTTCCATGGAGAGCTTAGATATTGATTTCTCTTGTCTAGAGACATGTATATGATGACTTTGGACCATTACACATCACCAAGCACTCACTCGCATTTTAAAAACTTCTTTTTTCATCCTGAATGGCTATGCACATCTCTCCTTATATTTGTCTTTTCCTTCCAATGGGATTTCAAAAAACAAAACACGATAGTGTTCTGTACTGAATAATAGCAATTTTGAGGTCGTGTGAATATTTGGGCTTATGTGAATGTCCTCTCATCATTCCATTCAGCAAAAACAATTATAGGACATTAGGATTGGTGCCCACCAAATGGTTCGAACCTATACACTACATATGGAGAGCAAATCTCATGGCCATGTTGTTGTGCTGCTGCACATTATGTACATCTTTAGAAATCTTTTAATTTATTTGGAATAGCTCAAAGATGTAGCAAAAATAGGAATTGCCTATACAAGAACCAAACATGTAGGTTTGCTCAACTAAGCAAGATAATATCTGTTTATGCAATAAATCTAAACAGCGAAATCCATATTTATCTCAAAAATCCTCCAAAATGGGCATTGAACTCATGATGTGGGGGCTATAAGACAACTGTAGTACACATGAAGCCAAGGATGTATTATGGCCTAAGCAATTCTAGTAAACATGATCAGAGTGATTGAATACTTTCAGTTGTGGTACAGAAGCATGATTTGAATACCGAATCTCAACATGAGGCCAATTCAATCTAAACACTTCTTCATAATGTGATGTCAGAGCAAAAGTAGTTCCTTCTATTTGTTCTCCACAATTTTGGAGGCAAAACGTGAGAAAGGAGAAGGCGGACTCAAACTTGGATCCATCACAAATTGGATGTATGGTATAGTCAATGATCCACCACTCTATACTATGCAAAATTTCATTGCGAGGCAATGTAAAGGGTGATTCTATCTATCCATATGTGAATTGAACCCACCTCCTAGAGGGGAGTAAATGACTGTGAAGTAGACAACTACTCTTGGACGATGGAGTGACTGTACGCAACTCTACACATCCATATCTCAATTGAGAGAATGCCCACTCAACATCTAAATCAGGAGTCCATACCCTTTAAGACACCCATTTCTAGGAGCATGAACTTCATAGCACCATCCATACGGCACCACTACCATTCATAGTGGAGACTATTTTTCAAACATGATACAAAAGAAAATCAAGCTCGTGTGATTGGACGGATGAGAGTTGGTCGACATATTGGAGCCCAACAAACTAAACTAATATGCTTGGACTCAATGTACTAATTTTGTCTCCAAAAATAACATTGATTGTATTGAGATATAGCTTGGCCTTAGAAAACTTAAGACATATCTATCGTTCTCATCTTTCTATATAAAAAAACGTTCATCTTGCGACCTACTCTTCTTGATAACTTGAATTATTTGGATAGAACAATAGCAAAGTGCATACCGCTCGTGGGATCCCCTGAATCCCAGACAAGCAGGGGTTAAGTACGTAGCTTCTACTAGGGATGAACAAATCATGGAGGCCTCCTAAGGGTGGAGATTGGGTAGGGATAGCCCTAAGGCCATAGGAGGATATTCATTTCAACAAGAGACATTGAGGCTCCACGAATCATCAAAGGGACGTGGTTCTACTTGTGAACACTTCACGTGGATGAGGGGTGTCCTATAAATATAACCCATAGCACTATAGCTTGAACCCATGCCTTCCCCAAGAGACGCAAATGATTCAACCAGTCAAGTTAGGACTATTCTACTATGATAACGCTGACTGCATTGAGATATGGTTAAAAGAATATCAACAAAAACGTTGATTGGATTGAGACATGGCCTGAAGTCCCACCGTTCAAGGCATATCTATGGTTTTCATCTTGGATTAGATATATTTATGCTTCTTATCATGTTTTCGAACTTTCAAACAATTTCATGATGCTAATCCACAACGATTTCAGTCCGGAAGGATTATGAAGGATGCATGACTTCCTTAGATAATCTATATCTATCCGTTAGTGTTTCGAGAAATCTACAAAAAGAAGATGTAAAAAGATTAAAATAATGGATAAAATGTTGGTACTTGAATCTTGATTTAATTCTTTCTTCTTCTTGTGGTACAACAATCATTATATATCTAAAATATATAAATAATTTAGTATCATCAGTTCAATCTTTGAGGTAATCTTCCCATAGGCTTGAAATTTGAAAGAGAAGTGTATACACCCAAGCGATCCCTTTCTCTTTAAAGGTGATGGTATCAAGGATATATGGTGAGTTAAAGTATAAATATCAGAAGAAAAGAGATGAGTTCCAACGTTTATAGGTCAACCATCAAGTCTATCCTTCCTCCAATAGATCCTCGTCAAGGCTCGCATGCTTGATGTTTATATCTGTATTCCTTCAATAGCGTTTGTATACTTATCATAAATTTGAGCATCCAAAGCTTTACTACATCAAGTGCCATTGTCATCATGAATGCAGATAGATGTTTTGTGGGTACATATCAAGCTCCAACCTTCTTGTTGTTTACCTTCAACCTTACGAAGTAATAAAAAATCTCTATGTGCCTTGCACTTGCATGATACACATAATTTGTAGCAAGATGTATTGAGCTCAAACTGTCTCCAAATAGTTCAAATGCATGCATTTTGACATCAAGATCTTCAAACAAACCTTTCATCCATACAACATCTTGAGTCTCTATAGCCAATCCTCTATAGTTCACTTCACTAGATGTGATATCTACAATAGGCTACTATTAAGCTTACCAAAAGACTAAACTTTGTACCTATAAGACATACTTCTCCTATCATGTCTTGAACTACCCAATCTGCATCAAGAATAAACCCCAAAGTTTAAATCAGAGCCAAACGAGTAAAATATGTCTTCACTTTAAGCTCCTTTCAGATATTTGTAGAATCTTGTTTGCTACATCCATGTGTGGATTTCTAGGAGTATACATGGATTGATAAGTACTCCAATGTAAACTCAAATATCCATTCTTATCAAGATATGAGAATTTAAGCTACCGAGCAAACTCTGATAGGTTTTGATTTCCTCCATTAACTCAACTTCAAATGCACAAAGATTTTGGTTCAACTCCATAGGTGTAACTAGAGCTTTGGTGTTTCTTAAATTTATTATGAAAATTTCTTATGTATTTACCTTGGGTACGGTAGGCACCATCATCTTTGTCTATAATTTGCATACCAAAGAAATAAGCGAGCTATCCAATGTAACTTACCTTAAATTCCTTTTCCATTTTGGATTTAATCCACCTCACACCTTCTATACCATCCCTGGCAATATGATTCCATCTATATATACACACAAGTATGTAATTGCACCATTTAGTGTCTTGATAAACAGTGAAGATTCGAATTTCTTATCATAAATCCTTGATCACTAAGTCAAACAACCATGCTATGATTCCAAGCTCTTGGTCGTTTATTTAATCCATATATTGTTCTTTGAGCGTGTGCGCATGATTAGGGAAGCATGCATCCTTGAAGCCAGGAAGTCGATCCATGTAGACACTTGTGTTATCCATTCACAAAGAAAACAATTCTTTACATCCATTCAGTAGATTTTCCAATTCTTGCTCATAGCTATACTTAGAAATAATGGTTTGCAATTTTTCCATAAGGGGATGATCACTGATAATAATCTATTTCATATGCTTGGGAGTAACCTTTGACAACCGATCTTTGTGTATGATTATCCCGTCATAAAAACTTCTCTATATTATATGTACATTCCTTGAACCATAAGCTTCATATTAGGAGTCTTTGGCACACGATTACAAGTTTGATTGTCTTCCAAAGCCTTGATATCTTCTTTCATGGCTACGTTCCATTTTGATTTCTTTGTGGCTCCTGGAAATGTATTTGGTTCTCTACTAATCAAGTCCTTCTTCATGAAAATAGAGTGTTTGGTCACAAAAGAGGTATTGTATCCTATTAGGCTACCATGTGATTATTTTGTAAAATCTGCAAATATTTCCATGAAGCACCGTAATGGCCTAATTGATATAACCTTTTCTCATATTATTACAAAACGGATGTAATCGTGTCATTCCGTGGTGTGGGAGAGACGCTTGGCGAGTCCGCTGGACTGTGCATGGCAAAACGGTCAAGTGCACACCTGTTCTTATTCAATTATGTGCCTCTATAGAGTTCTATTCGGTGTTGTTAAGTAATAGATAAGTGATTTAGATTCATGTAAGGCACTCTGTTACTATAATCATAATTGAAACAGTTAGTTAGGATAGAGATTTAACATTGGTGCCTGCCATGGAGCATGGAATATAGTTCCTCATAGAAGCTTGGGATATATTTCTAAATGGAGACCTTCTTATACATGCCTGTAACAAATCAGGCAAAACCTATCCTAAATACTAGAATGATAGACATCCTTGGTGAGTAAACAGTACGTGGGGGACACCACCACACAGTAATATTGAAGGGAATCCATCTGAAAAGGAAGGTGTATCATGAACCATTGGAGTAATACCACATCATTTCTTTAGTTCTTGATTGCAAAGCATACTAGAAATGAGTTTGATACAATTTGGTGACAGTTCGGTGGTTGGTATTGCACTGAACTCGGCGATATCCTAGTGCTTTCTAGCAGTGGCTTAGTGTTTGGTGACAATGCTGGGCGAATTCGGTGTTGCTCTGATACCAGCAGAATTGACTGAACAAGTTAGTGCAGATACCAACAGACCTATTGGAACTATTTAGAAAACTACTAACTGTACCCCTGAACCAGTACATGTATTGAGCAATTTGTTCAAGACAAACCCTTAAACTTCTGGAGTAGTAGGAAAGTCTTGATCTTTGATTACCTGTCAAAAGAGTGGGATCTACCATGCATATTAAAACACTTAAATGCCCAGACAACTCATTTCTTAACCACAAGCCAATAGAACCAGTAAATAATAGTGACCCAAAATAGCTAGAGGAATCAGAAGATAACTATGGAGCAGGTCAACCTGAAGAGTCATTGTTCACTTATGAATTTGAACAACTAGTAGACTCCAATCTAGAAGTCCTGGTAGATTACTAGAATCAGTATTAGCAGTAGCAACAACACGGCGGTGAGAAAAGGCAATCGATTATGAGAGTCACCTACACAAAATTCGATGGATTCCCCAGTGATGATCCAGACGTGCATGTGCACATGTTTGAAATTAATTATGTAGTATTAAACAACCTAGAGGACCCCACTTACAAGGTCATAGTGTTTCAATCGACCCGTGTGAATGAAGCAGCATGGTCGTTGATTGAGTATGACATGAACCATTTTAGGAAGTATGATGATGTCAAGAATGCCTTCTTACAACGATTCAAACTAAAGAAAAATGTGGCATAGATATTTGACTATTTACACAATAACCAACAAAAACTACATCAAAACGTGAAATAATATGCTACATTGTTTCACACACACTTACGAAAACTACCTCCAGCCCACACAAATCTCCTTGATGATGTAATTACATAGTGGTTTATCAACATACTAAATCTTTAGCTAAAACCAATTATGATTATTTGCTGCATTGGAGGAATGACCTTAGATGTAGTCATAACTATGGACGTGTAGTTGGAACATAAGGTTTGTGGCTTCACAGAAGATCTGGAATTTATAGTAAGAGTAAAAATGATGATCGGTATGAACGGATTTACTACATAAAATGTGAAAACCCTAGACATGTAGCAACAAACTTCGCCCTTAATCAAATCTACTGTGTTATCTACAATACTACCAGCCATTCAACAAATAATTGCCCCTACAATGCAAAGATACAGAATAGACTGGGTGTTAATGTGGTTCTTCAAGAGCAAAGACAAACAACCACAAGCTACGTACCCCTCATTTAAGAAATACGGCCTATCTAACTTACAATACTTACAGGTGATCTCAGACACAAAATTCTGGGAACACACAATGGAACCAGGGACAAAGAAGTGACAACACCGTGTTGACTCCAGCTCAATCCCATTTCTATGGGGCAAATAGGCCACATAAGTTGTCACTATAAAGAAGCCTATGAATACGATAAACGAAAAAGAGATTGGTAGAGCTCAATGGCAAATATGGTCTACACCATGGTAGTAGATACACAAACTATAGTAGTGCAAACCGGATCCGGTAAAACCCTCCACCTGACTCTTGAAGTGTTTGAGCTAAGATTAAAGGAACAATAGCGGACCTTTGTCAAAGTGTCTTTCCACGACCTTGCACCCTTGATGCGATAAACAGTTGTTCAATCATCAATATCTACACTCGATTTGGTACGAGTACCGCGAGAAACCTTCCAAAAAGCTTTACCAAAACTGGCCAATTCAAGTGTAGCATAGGATATCTTGGCTGAAGCACCAATTACCATTCCATTAGGACAACTTCTATTTCTTGTTTCAGGTATTCGCTAGCAATTCTAGCAGCAGATTGACCCAAGCTCAACTTACGCACTGGCTAGTGCTACCATCAACCCGGACACTAACTCTACAATTGATCACACGATACCACTCATTACTATCTGGTTTAAGAATCACAAGATTTTGCAGGTGCTAATTGATTGAGGATCAGGAGTTAATATTGCTACTCCAACAATTTGTAAAAAGCTAGGCTGGAATCACATTGAACCAGTTAACTTTTTTGTATGTATGGCTTATCACTCACGCATCCATCTTGTAGGAGTAGTACATAATATCCCTATTACATTACCGGGTGCCATATTCAAAATGAGTTTTTCGGTTATGGACTTATCGGAGTCCATTTTGGATTATAATTTACTATTTGGGTGACCATGGCTTAAGTAAGTCAGAGTTTTGCAAGACTGTTCTTCACGAGAACTCATCTTTAAATACAACCACCAGAAATATGTGGTTCCTTTGGATGACTTAAAACCCTATGAGATTCATGCATTGCCATATGTAACGAAGCATGTGCATATGTTAGATGGCTTGTCTGATGACCACGAGGAAGCCTTTTTTATTGCAAATCAGGATTTGCTTTCTCTAGGAATGGTCGATTTCCAACACGTGCTGGACTAATGGTCTTTGGTGGCCTGTTTGGTATGACCACTAGTGCATGATGCTATTAGTCAGATCAAGGAACTCATAGAACCTATGGATATTAAACATCTCTTCCAACCCAGGGATGATCCCTCTACCTCATGACAATTTTATGTGCTAGAAGACCAGCTAGTAACTTGCCACCTAGGTGCCGTACTAACTTGCCCTTCTGAAGCATGCTGAATGGATTTTGCCAATAGTGATATTGCCTAAAAACAACAAACAGTTACAAATATGTATTGATTAGCAAAATTTGGATGCCGCTATGGTGTCTGACCCTTTTCCATTGCCATTCTTAGATAGCATGCTAGACGATGTAGCTGGCCGAGAGATGTACTCATCTAACCAAGTTAGAATGACTGAAGCAGATATTCCTAAAACTGCTTTTATTACTAATTGGCGAGTGTATGCATGTACTCTTATGTGGTTTGGCTTATGAAATACACCCAACACTTTCTAGCGATGTACGCAAGAGATATTCTCACCTTACCTAATGAGTTTCATGAGAGTGTACGTCGATAATTTCTCTCTGTCTGGTGAAACTTTTACACATTTACAACATCTCTAGTGCTTCTTTTTATAATACAGGGAATACTATCTCTGTTTGAACCCTAACAAGTCTCTGTTTTTACTCATCTGTGGTAAACTCATGGGTCACATTATTTCTAAGCAAGGCATTCACATGGACCCTGATAAAGTCCCAGTGATCTTAGATGCCCTCCCTTGAAAACACCTAAAGAAGTCATGTTTTTCCTAGGCGAGATCTGCTGGCATGGCCACCATCTTTGGTGGTTGGCTCACTTAACTATTCCACTCACCCGACTGACTACGATGTCTCCTCGCCAATTTTGTTGGACTGACAAATGGCAATTGAGCTTTGACCATCTCAAAACCCTCCTCACGTAGGCTTTAATCCTGCAAGCCCCCAATCGGCAATTGCCATTCCATGTTTTTTTTACACATCTGACATTGCCATTGGAAGTGTATTAATGCAATGACAAGATAAATTGTACATACCTATTTATTATGCTTTTCGCTATCTTTCTTTGCTTGGGGTTATTATACTCCATTAAAAAGTTTTGGTAGTATTTGCTTGGTCGAAAGTTTACTTTTCATGTCGATCATGCTGCTCTAGTCTACCTAGTTGTGAAGTAGCATTTGGGTGGATGGCTTGCTCATTGGGTACTATTGCTGCAGGAATTTGACTACGATGTTGTACATCGACCGGTCAACACATGCCATTGTAGACTTTCTATCTAGACTTGATTCCAGTGAACCTCTAAGTGGGGTGGATGACTCTTCTCCAATGGTTTATGCAACAACAACACCGAGTGCACTAGAGGTTGCTATACTAATTATTTACTCTTACCACAATACTTTAATGATTTTTCTCACTACTAGGTGTCCATCAGGTTTGGTATCCAACATGAACCATCGTAAATTAGCTTTCTATTGTCATCCGTTTCATATTATTGTCAGCCAATTGTATTATGCAGATTAATCCAAGGTCTTGTTTTGATGTATCCCCATGCATGAAGTTCCTCCACTACAAGTAATATGGGCACATAGCGACAGTTAACATGACACAATTTTGTTTCTATAAAATTGCATAAAGCATCGCAACAAGCATTGAGCATGGAACGTGTTGAGATATCAAGCTCAACATGTGATGATCCAAGATGACACGTACCAGTTTTTCATTTCTCTAACATGTATAGTGGTCACGCCGGTATATGTCAGGGATACTTCATTGAGCTTTATTAGATTTATCTACCGAGAGTGATGCCACATTTGTTTCTTGCCAGCTCACTCATTCCCGGACATTAGGTTTTTCCTTATGTACTGATCTTTATATATTGCACTTGTTGTATTCTTGTTTTTAGGTCATTCTTGTACATTCCTTTTATGTAATAGAAGAAGAAGAAGAAGATCATTCTTCCTTGCCTCAATCTGTGTGTGTGCCTCTCCTTGAGAGTGAGAGTGTGTGTGTGAGCTTTCTTCCTTATCTCCTTCCTCATGACATGGTATCAGAGCCAGCGTGGCTGTAGAGAGCTCGTGGAGAAGGCGACGGTGAAGACTACGCGGCAAGGCGTGGAGAAAATGCGATTTCACAAATGGCCTTCGTTTTCTAGGAAAATCGGCATGAAGGTAGAAGACCTTAAAATATTTTCGCGAGTTATCCCTTTAGGGTCACTCATTTTTGTCAGATCGAAGTTTCGGAGCCATCTCGACCTCCGTTTCGAGCCCGCAAGGTGGGGCCCACAGAAAAACCAAGTAAGTTTCAGAAACTGTAACTTGCGTTGTGTTCGGTGACACTCATATATTCCAGATCTAGCATTTCAAGCAATTCTGTGTACTGTTGATACACGAAAACTGTGTTTTTTTGAGATTGAACTGTCATGTCATAGTACGACAGTGTTCAAACAGAAGTGTTGCTTGTAGTGTTTTGAAGTGTTGTGAATTGTTGCAGAAATGGAAAACGTAGATGGAATGAGTCAGCTTAGGAGCGATAAGCTGGACAAGAACAACTTCCATGCTTGGAGATTCAGAATGACGAATTTCCTGATGGGAAAAGGCTACTGGAAGTACATCGAAGGAGAAAATGAAAATGCTCCGCAGTTACTAGAAAGGAACCAGACTGCAGACCAGTTAAGAGCATATGAGGAATGGAATCAAGGAGCATGAAAGGTAATGAATTGGCTATCTGTTAGCATACAGGATGCCAAGACTACAAAAGAGGCTTGGAACAGTTTGGTCACTTTGTATGAGACTAATACAAAGGCACAGAAATTGCAACTCAAGAACGAGTTGCATACATTGGAAAAGAAGAGCATGTCGGTAAGTGACTACACTCTAAAAATCAAAAGCATATATGAGTCACTTGCATCTATTGGCGTGAATGTAGATGATGATGATAAGGTGGAAGTGTGCCTTCGTGGTTTAGGAGCTGCATATAAGTAGTTCAGAACTTCCATACAGACTAGGGAAAATATTCCAAATTTTGCTGATCTGGTATCTATGTTGATTATTGAAGAAAAGAATCTTGGTGAGGATTCAAACTCCCAAGGAAAGCCTAATTCTGAGCAGGTATTCTACTCTGGCAGAGGAAGAGGCAAAGGTAGAGGTTTTGGAAGTGGAAGAGGAAACAGTAACCAAGACCAAGGTCAACAACAGAATCATGCAGGAGGAAGAGGACAGTTTTGAGGCAGGGGGAGCCAAAGAGGTCGCAGAAATTTCCAAAGAAATGATCAGGTAATGATAGTAAAGGATGTTGGAATTGTGGTAAAGCTGGACACTTTGAACGTGATTACACGTTAAAGAATCAAAATAACAGAAGGCAGCAAAACAACTATGCATCCACAAGTGCAGATGATTCTGACAAGTTGTTTATGGTTCAACATCACATGATGAATACGATGTCTGTTGGTGTTTCAAAATCAAATGATAATGTTGGTATGTTGATTCAGGTGCTTCAAATCACATGACCAGTCATGTAGAATGGTTTAGTAGTTTGCAAAAAATGCCAATTCTTGGATATGTTGAAACAGGTGATGATACATCACATCCTATTGAGCATACAGGAAACATAGCATTGTCTATGGAGGACGGCAAGGTAAAACATCTTGGTGATGTGTTGCATGTTCCAAATATAACAAAGAATCTGGTTTCTGTTGGACAAATGGTTGACCAGGGATTACAAGTCAGGTTCAATGCTGATGGATTATAGGTAGAAGAGTACAAGCAAGATGGACGATTGGTTGCCAAAGGAAACAAAGTGGGTAGGATGTTCACCTTAAATGTGAAGACTCTTGAAATGAATGCAGCCATGTTTGAAAAAGGTGCAGGAGTTATTGCAGATATAGAGATATGGCACAAATGGATTGGACATGCAAACTTGCAAAGGTTGAAACTGATGCAGACAAAGGAGATTGTCCATGGACTACTAAATTTCAAAGTTGCAAAAATGCAAAAGGTATATACATCATGTCAATTTGGTAAACAGTCAAGAGCATCATTTCCACATGACAAGCATGTTAGTGAGAATGTACTAGAAGTAGTACATACAGATGTTTGGGTTCCAGCAAAGACCACATCTATGGGCGGTTGCAGGTTTTATGTTACTTTCATTGATGACCATACACGCAAAGTATGGGTATATTTCATGAAAGAGAAGAGCAAAGTGTTCACTCAGTTCCAGAATTTTAAAGCTATGGTGGAAAAGTAGACAGGGAAGTACATTCAGACATTAAGATTTGATGGAGGAGGTGAATACATGTCGAATGAGTTCAGTAGTTTTCTAAAAAATCATGGAATTCGGCATCAGCTTTCATGCAGGTACACACCACAACAGAATGGCATTGCTAAATGCAAAAATAGACATATTGCAGAAATAGCAAGAGCCTTGATGGCTGAGAAGAATATGCCTCATTGTTATTGAGCAGAAGCTGTGCATATTGCTATACACATCATGAAGAGAACTTTGACCGCTGTTGTACATCAAGTTAGATCTGAAGAGAAGTTTACAGGTAAAAAGCCAAACTTATCACATCTGAAAGTTTTTTGTTGTATTGCATATGTACATGTTCTAGATGAGTTGAGGACAAAGCTTGATCCGAAAGCAGAAAAATGTGTCTTCATTGGATCTCCCTTGAGCAAAAGGGGTACAAATGTTATAACCCACTCACACGACAAGTGAAGGTGAGCAGAAATGTGGTATTTGATGAAATCTCAAGCTTCTATGCAGATGCCAAAGAAGGATTGAATCTTGAACCAAATGACAAAGAAAATGCTGAAAAATCAAGTGTAGAATCTCAAGCTTTGAGTGGACCAGATGCATCACCAAGCAATAGTTCCAACTCAAATCCATGGAGTGGAAGATTGCGTGGAAATTTCAGTCCAGCAAATTCATCAAATACATCGAAGAAAGGTAAAGAAAAGCTTTCTGCTGGTAGTAAAACATGTGCAGGTTTTGAAGATGTTGGTGGAGATTCAAGTGGTTCAGAAAAGATTCTTGATGAGGAACTTGGATTGCCCTCTGTGAAGACTCTAGGAGTAAGAAGGGCACATGTAGATGATACAAGGAGAAGTAACCCAGGACGAAGAAGATCTGGGAGGATGCGTAATTCAGTGCAACGATTGACATATGATAGTTACATGGCTTGCCATTGTGCTTACATGACAAAGGTAATACAAGATGCTGAACCTTCTTGTTTTGAAGATGCAATTGGTAATCCAGATTGGGAAAAAGCTATGGATGAGGAGATGGCTGCACTTTATGGAAATGATACATGGAAGCTGGTTCCATTGCCACAAGGAAAGAAACCCATAGGCTGCAAATGGGTTTACAAGGTAAAGCATAATGCTGATGGTAGCATAAGCAGGTATAAAGGACGATTGGTAGCTAAAGGTTATGCACAAACATATGGCATTGATTATGAGAAACATTCAGCCTTGTAGCTAAAATGTCTACTGTCAGAACACTTGTTGCATTAGCTACATCAAAAGGATGGACTTTACGTCAGATGGATGTGAAGAAAGCTTTCCTACATGGTGAGTTACAGGAAGAAGTATATATGGACCTGCCACAAAGATATGAAGATTCAAAGCATCCAGAAAATGTTTGCAAGTTGCAAAAGGCTTTGTATGGGCTGAAGCAAGCCCCTCGTGCATGGCATGCAAGGATTGCTGGTTACTCAATGAGCATTGGGTTCTCTATGTGTGATTCAGATCACTCACTATATGTAAGGAAGGCAGATGATGGCATCACTATTGTGGCTATTTATGTTCACCTGATTGTAGGTGGTGATAATGAAGAAAGCATCAAAGAGGTAAAGAAACTTCTTATGCAGGAATTCGACATCAAAGATCTTGGTGTGATGCGCTATTTCTTGGGCATTGAGTTTATACATACAAAAATAGGTATATGGATGTCACAAAGGCAATATGCCTTGAATATGCTACAAAAGTATGGTATGGCTGATTGTGAGCCAATTTCTATTCCATTAGATCAAAACTTGAAATTGGATACTACATCAGGTGAAGCATTGGAAAATGCTATTATGTAGAGGAAAATGGTGGGAAGTCTTATATATCTCACAATTACAAGGCCTGATCTAAGTTATACTATTGGACTTGAAAGTAAGTTTATGAAGGTTCCTAGGAAGCCACATTTGGATGCTCAGAGGCGCACTCTACGTTATGTGAGTGCTACTTTGGATTAATTTTTTTATGAAGCTGGTGTAGATTTGCAGGTTCATGGATACACCGATGCAGATTGGGCTTGTAGTACTCCAGATAGAAGATCTACTAGTGGCTTTGTTTTCTCACTTGGAGGTGCAGCTATTACATGGAGCAGTAGGAAGCAACCCACTGTTGCTTTGTCCACTACAGAGGCCGAGTATAGAGGTGCTGCAATGGCAACATGTGAGGCATCATGACTAGAGATGTTACTTGTAGATTTAGGTGTGGAAGTGCAAAAGCCTATCACTATCTATTGTGATAATCTTAGCAGCATACAATTAGCGCGGAACCCTATTTTCCATGCTAGAACAAAGCATATCAAGGTACATTATCACTTCATCAGAGAGAAGGTATAAGCAGGTGATATTGATCTTGTTTATGTGAGAACAAATGAGTAGGTTGCTGATATTTTCACCAAAGCACTTGGAGCTGAGAAGTTGAAGAAGTTTTGGGAGATGCTTGGATTACAGGATATGGCGTTGAGCTTGAGGGGGAGTGTTGAGATATCAAGCTCAACATGTGATGATTCAGGATGACACGTACTAGTTTATCGTTTCTCTGACATGTATAGTGGTCACGCCGGTATATGTCAGGGATACTTCATTGAGCTTTATCAGATTTATCTACCGAGAGTGATGGCACATTTGTTTCTTGCCAGCTCACTCATTCGTGGACATTAGGTTTTTCCTTATGTACTGATCTTTATATATTGCACTTGTTGTATTCTTGTTTTTAGGTCATTTTTGTACATTCCTTTTATGTAATAAAAGAAGAAGAAGAAGATCATTCTTCCTTGCCTCAATCTGTGTGCGTGCGTCTCCTTGAGAGTGAGAGTGTGTGTGTGAGCTCTCTTCCTTATCTCCTTTCTCGTGAAAGAACATGGATTAAAAGACGAACAATTCAATGTTTTTATTGATGTGTGGCATGAAAAAAAATGCGACCGTTACATGGAGCATCACTAAAGCGACGATTAAAAAAAGCCTCACGTAAGCGATGCTAATTTGTGTCACATAAGTGATGCTAATTATCATCATGTATGCAATGCTACTTGGATAGAGATTTATGATGCTTTAGCATCAGTTACATGACGGGTTTTGATGAAAAAATAAAAACATTGGAGGCTCTTCGATGGGCATCTACACGCATTTGATCGAAGAGCTCTTCAACATTCACAATTGCACTGCGCTTATGAGCTAAAACAATTGCTTGTTGAATTGTTGATTTGTCTAATCTCTATCTTATTGTCTCTCTCTCTCTCTCTCTGTTTCTCTCTTTCTACCTCTTTCTCTCTTTGAATTATCTCTCTCTCTCTCTCTCTCTCTCTCTCTCTCTCTCTCTCTCTCTCTCTTTCTCTCTCTTTATTGTAGGTTATTCAAGAAGTTAACCAAGCAAAAAATATGGCTAACTATTGTAAGTACAATTTCCATTCTTTTTATAACATTTGAATTGTGTTATTTTCATTAGTTAGCATCCTCATGCTTAATGATATGCACATATACACTTATTATGTCAATTTCTATGATAATAAGTGTAGGGCTTTACAATGATGTGGAAGGAGTACCTGCAAGTCTTTGGAAACAGATGGTTCCATTGGATGAAGAAGCTGGAATAGTAAAAATGAAATTTTGCAGATTAAGTTATAAAGTAGCTGAAACAAAAATACAAAAGATGCAATATGGAGGATATAATATTCTAATGAAGGATTTAGGGTATCCCTATCAGATGGTCAATATGCCCAAAAAGAAGATAAAACAAATGAAGTGCAGTACAATTGGAGATTATGGAGGAGTTTCTCTTAGTCATCATATCATGGTTCAAGGCCTATCATCAAAACAACTGAAGATTCATGAATCACCTAGAACTTGCAAAATCTGTCCAGGTTGTACATACCCTTCTCCTTCCGTTTTTGCTTAAGTTTTAGTAATTTTTATCCATTTTCATGCTTGTTCCTTGAGGTTTTAGCAAATTTAGCAACCATATTATAGCGCTTTTCATAAGTACAATTTTTGGATTTTTTTTGGAATTTTTAAAGTATTTTTTGAATTTTCTAGCATTTTTCATCCTTTTCGAATGTCATAAATTAGAGGAATAAAGCAAGGTTTAGAGTGAGAAAAGTTTCCTAGACTTGTAGGGAATTTCTGAGAAGTTTTTGGACTTTTTTTTGCTTTTTTTTTGTATTTTTATCCAATTTTTGGATATTTAAAAAAAAGGGCCCCCATTGTTTTTTTTCCAAAAAAAAGGGATAATTTATCCACAAAAAAGAACCCCCCTCCAAACCCCCCTCCAACCCCCCTCCCTCCCCCCCCCCCCCCTCTCCCCCCCCCTCCCCTCCCCCCCTCTCCCCCCCCCCCCCCCCCCCCTCGGCCATTCAATTTTTAGTTTTTATTTTTATTTTTAGTTCTTTTTTATTTTTCTTATTGATTATTTTATTTTCTTATTCTTATTCTTTTATTTATTTTTCTTTTATTTTATTATTTATTTATTTATTTATTATTTATTTTATTTTTATTATTTATTTATTTATTTTTAATTTGTTTTATTTTTTTCATTAAGCTCTATCTCAACCTGTGTCCGTTTTATTTTAAAAAAAAAGAGAACACATAGATAAAATTATAAAAATATTAAAAAATATATATTTTTTTATTTTTCATGGTCCAATGCTTTTGGCTCTAGATCGCACTTCGGATGGCCATTTTTTTCAAAATTGGAGTCATTTTCATGTCTTTTGGCACCTGTAAATGCATTTTTTGACTTAGCCTTTCCAAAATCCCACTTTTATCTGACTTTTGGTCAAAACCCACATGCTTTGTGCACATTTTACACTGTTTTTCATTCCACACATAGTCCACATGGTCTATTCTCAACTTATTTTACCATATGTCTCATACGTTCCCATATGCACCCTCTGTAGCTTTCAGGTTTTATCTTTTCGGCCCTCTCCAGACCATATACTCCTACTCCCTCACCCTCCCTTTACCCTTCTGCCTAGCCCCATCCTTATCCCTCCCTGCCTATTCATCTCAGTCCCCTCATACCTCGCTTCCCCCTCCTTCCTACCCTCCATTGCCCTCCTTTGCTTTCCTCTCCTGCTCCTAGTGGACTTGGTTGCTACTCAAGTGTTTAAGATTTTGCAGGACAGGAATCATGGTGTCATCTCCGCTCCAGGTTTTGGTTGTAGCTCTCCAGGACGAAGAGCCCATTAGGTGGTGGGCATCTGTTGAGCCCATAAAAGGCATATTGATCAAAGTCAACCATAGTCAAAGTCAACCATGATCAAAGTCAAAGCAATCAGATTCAACATGTTCAAGATCAAAGTCAACATAGGTAAAGTCAAAGTGTTCAAAGTTTGAGTGTCAAGGTGCACAGGTAGTGCACAATTAATTGTTCACATAGGGTATAATTGCAAAAATTTGGTTGCAAGGTTGCATATGTAATTCTGTAGTTATATAAGGTTCAAAAGTGTTTTAAAAGTGGTTGAAAGGTTCAGGTGAACCCTCGCTTAGGTGCACATTTGAGGAATTAAAAGGCAAAATGTGAAGGTATGTGAAGCGGCAACGTACGCCAAAGTGAAAGTATGTCCACCTAATTAAAAGTTTTGTTTTAATCTAAAGTCACTACAAGACAAAACAAGGATTCGTTGGCTACCCACTTTGGAGACAATCTTGGGACATCAAAGTGAGCACCAAGATACTCTAGCATCTAGGAGCATACGTGAATCGACACTCAAATCAAGGCAAGGCATTATTCTTGAGGGACTAGCAAGGTGAGCATAGTCAAGACTAAGCAAGACAGAAGTGCAGGAGACATAGAGTGAGTGTGCGACACAGAGAAGTGAAGTGCAAGGTGTGCATGAAGAGTGACTAAGAAGTGTGCAAAGAAGTGCTAAGCATACAACCAAAGATCCCAAGGTCCCATTGAAGCTGTGCACCTGCCGATAGAAGGTGTCCATCCCTCCTCCTATTGGAAGCTTGAGTAGAAGGTGTGCACAAGTTCAAGCTTGGAGAACGTGGAGGTCTGGTGTAGAGAAGGCTGGCATCAACAAGAACCTTGGGTATTTTGCACTTTGTGATTGTGCACTCTGTAGGATTTTGCACAGAAAGCATTGGATTGTATTGTGCATCAGCATTGTATTTTCCTTCTTATAATCAATCGATAGAGGCTTCCAGTGACTGTATCTTTCTTCTTTTCTTTCCCATTTTTTCCTACAAATACTCAAATCCCTTTTTGCATAAGAATCCCCAAACAGGAGGCTATGCGAAAGTGATCCTATGGAATATGCAAGGTTGAAAGACCTATATTCAAATAAACATAAAGTACAAGATTTGTGCGACAATGATGAAGATGATGGCATGACAGATTTTATTGAGGATTGGTTTCAAAATGAAAGTGAGAGCATTGATATTTTGAAAATGAGAAATATCTTTGAGAGGAATGTCTAAAGCATGTATATGAAGGAAGTTGTTTGACATGACTAAGTGCGCTTACTTATTCTCAATCTTCAAAATTGTTTTTGATGGAGTAATGTATCTGTTTCAACACTATTAAGGTATAATTTTTAATTTTCTATATACACTACAACATATCACGGGCATACTGACATTGTGCATACCAACGGTCACGCGTCGGCATTAGTATGGCCATTGAAAACCCTTGAAAAACCACGAAGGCAATATACGCATCAGAGACTACATCGTCGGTAAGAGAGTCAGTATGAGTGCCGATATAAGCATCGATAGTTCCCAATAATTTACCAATGCTACTATCGACACTCATACCGATGCGCATACCAATGCTTATATCGATGCCCATACAGACACAGTGTTTTAACTCGACCCGAGAGCAAAAATTGGACATTCATCGCGTTTTGAAACAAAACCTGCTACTGTCAAGTTTGCGGGTGCACGTGACATCTCTCTGTTTCTCACTCTCTCTCTCTATGCACACCTCTCTATTTCTCTAGATCTAAGGTTTTGGTAAGTATCGCACATATTGTAGAACCCTTTCCTCTTTTTTTATGTTTTCCCTTTTCTAATTTCTCTTCTCTTTAGTTTGCAAGAGATTTTGGTGTCAGATCTTTGGAGTTGGACGAAGGACAACATTAAGTGGACTCTGATGACAACGATCCAAACCATTACATCGATGTAAGTGATTGTTTTGTTGTTGATTGACATAGAGAGAGAGAGATGAAGGAAAGAGAGAGATATCTAGAGAAACTAAAGAGAGAGAGAGAGAAAGAGAGAGACATATA